>JACXGM010040104.1:0-10407 GCA_016801145.1 Umbra pygmaea
CTTTGATGACCAAAAAGAAGGATTTTATGACCGTAAGTAAAATATTTTGTACTAAAAGCTTAACATAAGTGACGTCTGCTAACCTGTATTTCCTAAGTAAAATGTAATTGTTTTCAAGACGCGTACCTGACATTAAGTACTCTAACGTTGTGAATTTTATAGCTACACTAAAACCGAGATATTTGCTAGAATCCCAAGATTCTAAGCATTAAGAACATATAATACTTTTTATATATATCCTAAAAAAATGAGCGTGGAAGGTGTGTTTCTAGTTGGCATTTCGTTTATTTTTTTGAAGAAAAAAAACATTGCTGTTTGCCGTATGTGTAGTTTGAATTAGCCGCCATAACGTTGTGAATTTTACACCTACACTTAAACTGAGATTTTTACTAGAACCCCAACATTTTAAGCTTTAAGGAGATATAAGACTTGTATATATAACCTAAAAAATGAGGGTGCTAGCCGTGTTTTCCTTTTGCCATTCGTTTTACGTTTAAGTACAAAAACGGCTAGTTGAGTAAACAAGCTAACAGCTTTTGGTACTGGCTGTTTACGTCACATTATGTCTAATAGTTATCTCGTTTTCATAGCTATTTTAAAACCGATATATTTGCTAGAACCCCAAAATTATATGTTTTAAGGACATATGAGACATGTATTTAAAACTTAAATATTGCATTCGTGAGCTTTGATTTTATTCCTTAATGTATTTACTATAAAGTGAAAACAAAAACTTTTTTTTTCAAGACGCATAGCTGACATTAAGTAGTCGTAACGTTGTGAATTTTATAGCTACACTAAAACTGAGATATTTGCTAGAATCCCAAGATTCTAAGCTTTAAGGACGTATAAGATGTATATATAACACAATAAATGACGGTGTTAGCCTTGTTTCTAGTTTGACATTCCATTTAATTTGAGGCACATGTGTACAATGCACGTAGCTTACATTATGAGGGGAAATTATTATTTTTGTTATAGCTACTGTAGAATGGTGACATTTGCTACATTCCTGAGTGTCTAAGCTTTCTGTAGATATATAACATGTATATATAACCTAAAAAATAGGACTTGTGAACTATGATTGTTTGGACTTGTGAACCAGTTTTATTTTTTTAAGACTACCGGCGCCGGTATGGTGCTCCCTAAGTAGTTAACTACCCGTATCTACTGGACCGAATAGCAACGCGGATTTCTGTGCCTCATTTTGGCGCCACTGATATGCCTGCGTTCCTCTCTGATGCTCCGAAAACAAATGTTAGATTTACCAAAACATTGCAGCATGTGACGCTAGTTAACATTACACTCGTCAGCAGCTAACGTTAGCCTTGGTAAGTTTGTAGCTAGCATGAAAGGGGATACATTAAAATCAGTCGCATATAATCACTTGTTAGCTTCACATGTTTTATTATTTAATTAGTCTAGAATAGTGGGTTCACTGCTTTCATTCCAACAGAACCCATTTTTTTATCAGCCAAAACTTTTATCTGTTCTGTTTTCCTCAAGGCTTGAGGGAAAAACGACCTGTTTAAAAAAAAACTGCTGAACAAGGGTTAACTAGCTATATTGCGTTGCATATGATGAGTAAGGGGGATTTATAATTAATCATCAGAGCAGCCAACAGTAGATCAAAATTGTGTACTGGCACCAAACGATTGCTGATTTAATATGTCCATTCAACAATGCACAGTCATTGTTGCGCACATATAACGTGTCAAAATATGATGCCTGTTCAAAACAATACACAGAAGACAGTTTTTTTACTTCCACATTTAATCAAAAGGCATTCATGTTAGCAGGGAATATACGTCGGTAGTGTTCTCAAACATCGTTTTCAAAGTAGCCTATTTCTGATGTTGAGTCAGACGGTGGCGAAAAGAGAGAAGAACATTTGGCTTTTCCAACTCCTTGCACAAGAGAATAATTCTGTACTTAAAGGAGAATTCCTGGCAATTTCAAAACGTAGCTCTGTTGTTTGCATATCGGAAGTGCTGTCAGTAGCGTTAATAACTCAAACAATCTGTATTGCCAAAACCATGTTTACCTTTTGATTCCAGTATACAACTGTTACACATTTACGGGGCAAGTTAAAAAATGTGCTTTGAGCCACTAAACATGTTCGAAATGTCATCACTAGTCCATATCCATGTGCAGTTATTCCTTATAGTGAACACAGCGAATTTGAACAAATAAGTTTGTGTACATACCTCTGTTTATTTCCCATTTTCCAGTGTCCGAGTCCACACTAGTCGATTGTCGAAGTCATACAATGCAATATTCCAAAACGTATTTTTTTTCGCAAAAAGGAGGAGGAGGAATGCCGATTATGACTCCAAGAACACCATTCCCACTGTCAAACATGGAGGTGGAAACGTTATGCTTTGTGAGTGTTTTTCTGCTAAAGGGACAGAAAAACTTCACCACATCAAAGGGACAATGGACAGGACCATGTACTGTCAAATCTTGGGTGAGAAACTCCTTCCACAGCCAAAGCATTGGAAATGTGTCGTGGATGGGTATTCCAGCATGGCAAGGACCCAAAACACACGGCCAAGGCAATAAAGGAATGGCTCAAGAAGAAACACATTAAGGTCCTGGAGTGGCCTAGCCAGTCTCCAGACCTTAATCCCATACAAACTCTGTGGAGGGAGCTGAAGGTGAGTTGTCAAATGTCAGCCGCAAAACCTTGATGACTTGGAAAGGATCTGCAAATAGGAGTGGGACAAAATCCCTCCTGAGATGTGTGCAAACCTTGTGGCCAACTACAAGAAATGTCTGACCTCTGTGATTGCCAACAAGGGTTTTGCAACCAAGTTATGTTTTGCCAAGGGTTCAAATAATGATTTCACTCATTTTAATGCAAATCAATCAAACTTTTTTGAAATGTGTTTATCTGGATTTTTTGTTGTTATTCTTTCTCTCACTGTTCAAATAAAATGAAAATGATAGACCTATCATTTCTATGTCAGTGGGCAAACATACAAACTCAGCAGGGGATCAGAATTTTTTTCCCCCTCACTATTAGTCAGATGTTTTGAATTAAGATGTTGTGAATTTTTTTATCAGTGGTTCCCAACCCTCTCCTGGAGGACCACCAGCCACTCAATGTGAAGGCTGCATCCTCCGAAGGCCGCATTTGAAGGCTGATTTTGCACATTTGAAGGCAGATTGCATCACAGCAGTACTACGAAAGCTGTCGCAATTCAAACTCTGCACCCTTCGTAGGCCACATTTGGAATTTCATTCAAATGCGACGAGAAATGCGCCCATCATTTTCTCATGCAAATGAAGGATACAAAAATGGACACTTCACAGCCTACCCTTCCCCAGAATTCATAACGCACTGGTGACGACTATACGCACCAGTGACAAATAGCTGGTGTTAATAGCGTGGTGGCCGATAAATGTAAGTTTTACTTTGTTTTTTATAGTTTTTTATTTTCATGCTTCAACTGTATGAAAAAAAACTGGGTTAAAACTTGTCAACCCATTGGACCTGCCTGTTGCTTTGCTTCTTTCTGGAGCTGTATTCTGCTAGCAACACTAATGATGATGTCATAAGTTTGGTATTATGATAAAACCTTCAAAATAAAAGGCTGAATGTCAGTGCATATCAAAGTGTATAATTCCTCCAGTAAAATAAATAAAATCAAATTGAAAATTAGCAATTCAGGCTCCATAGTTACTTGACATTTCACAAATGTCATGTAGGATGGCAGCTCTCCTCTCACACCGTTTGCTAGGCAGTAATTGGGAACACCTGGTGGCTCAATCGGTTATACAATGATGGCCACATTTGCAGCATCTGAAGGCCATGTAGGCTGCATTCTTCGAAGTCCGCGGCCTTCGAAGGATGCAGCCTTCACATTGAGACACAGCTACTGTGTTTGAACTACCTCTGAGCTAGCACACCTTATTCAACTTGTCTACTGATTAACAAGTCCTTGATCAGTGATTCTGGTGAATCGTTAAGGCTACAGCTAAACTCTGGCACAGATGGTGGTCCTCCAGGAGAGGGTTTTGAAAAACTGTTTTTATTAAGTAAATTTAAACATTTTTTCTGATTCCTTCACCAAAGTTTTGGATGTACAAACATTGGACACATTCAGATATCCTGCATTTTGTATAGGATCACAGCTGTGTTGGGGTAAGAAAGGGTTTACATTTTTTTTACGTCTTTTTTGTGAATTGAGAGTCTGATCTCTGTGTGTACAAAGCCTTCTTACATTTACTTTAAATGTGAATTGCCTGCATATCAACAGTATTTTTTATCCTCCTTCTGTAGTCATTGGAACTTATTTTTGCGACATTGAGGAATGAATGTTGCAAATACAAAACGATGGGCACATTTTATAGCTTCAGAGAACTGTAGATTCTCTGAATTCACTGCTCTCACTCCACTCTTTTAACTGAGATATCATCTCTTTGACAGGAGGTCCATGACTGAACGAATCAGCTGTGGTATTGTTGTTCATTTCAGTGCTCTCATTTTCAGCTCTTGGCTCAGGCTCAATGACCATCTCAGATAGTCTGATACAGACACAGGTTTCACCAAGGCTGTATGCCAGACATGTACATTGTTTCTCTTGTAAGTGGACAACCTCTGTACCCACATCATAATAAAAAATAAATGGTTCTCATCCAACTCAAAGTTGCTAACCCTTTCCGGAGGCCATCTACATTGATTCCCTTCTGTTGAAGTAATAACTTAGCAAAGACAATATGTTAGCAGATATACCCCTTGAGAGATACAACACATTCACATGTGAGCAGATCAACATTGACTGCATAGTGTAATGGGATTCCTCAGCATTTGAAGGCACCCTACACAGACCTCCTGAGTAATATAAAAAAATGTCCAGTCCTTTTTCTTGCATTCTCAAAGCGGATTCTTCACAGCTCAAAGCTCTGGAATCTATCCCTTTGGCATTCTACAAAACCTCCAAATAACTAAAATGAAAAAAATCCATTGATAGAATACCAATAATGTTTCTTCATTAGCTATATAACAAAAGCAAAAGGGTAATAGCTTAATCATTTTTGGAAATCAAAGATAGCTTGTTTACTGTCAGTTGTTATTACATTTAAATAATTATTCATTCTTGTAGTAGTTGACAATCTTTACCTTCGCCATCTTCTACATGAAATCTATTCTCCTATTTGTGTACTCCCGCAGAAACTGGTATTTCATACTTAAGAAGAACCAGAAAATTAACATTACAGTTTAAAATATATATAATATAGTTTTTTGACAGTACAGGAGGAAGCAGAAGCCAGGGAGATAGGTGGGGAAGACAGAGAGGAAGTGCACAGACAGTGGCCAAGCTAAGGCTCAAACCCCCCCATCACCAGGGGACATACCACAGTTGTGAGCTTAGACCACTACACCAACTCTGGCACAGTTTTAAAAAATGTTGATTGTGTAAATGAGATGTGGCAATATTGGGTGGTGCTGACTTAAAAGGTACAATATGTAATTTTCCAAAACAATACCAAAAGACGTACTTTGCGTTAAAAAAGCAAACATCACTATACCTATATTTGATATATTTCTTAGTTGTGTACTTACATTATCCAAAATGTTTCCACCAACTTTCAAACCCAGAGAAATTTGTAATATAATTCGAAGACACGGGATGTTTCATTTTGTCTTCCGTCAATTACGTCATAAAACCTTTGACTGCTGTAGTTGCTCTAAGTTCCAGGGAACCGTCAAATATAATAATATTTTTTCTGCCCAAGACGCTAGATTGGAAGGTTGTCATTGACGACAATAACAAAACCCATCATCCTGTCACGGTTTGGTTGTAGAGAGAGAGGCAGACCCAGGCAGAGTTGGTGGTTTGTAGAATTTAATATACAGGAGAGTGATCAAGGGAATTAATACCAAACACTTGCAATGGAGGAGACTCTATTGGTGAGTGCACAATGAGTATATATACATATTTCACACTCTTACCGCGGTGTGGACGCAACTAACTAATACACATATAAAGAGCGTATGCAATTATCTCTAACCAAACATCTCTCTTTTCACATTCAGCATTTATGCGAACCTCCTGGACACCCCCGTACGTTTACCGTGCCAATACAATAACAATGAACCGCGCCATCTCTTATTCACCTGGGCTTAAATAGAGTGTAAGGAATACGGGCTGCATGTAATGTAACCTAATGAACCACGTAATTAACTATCATACCCGCCTAAGAGCACCAGGTGAACAAGGGATGGCGCCACACTCCATACATAATGCAGATCCCCCATATGCAACCCAATATACACAGTGGAACATATATCTGCAGTGCATACACTGATATAAACACAAACACCCAAATTAAACAAGCTACACAAAGAGTCCAATACCCATTACATGTGGAACACGAGTCCCACACTGGGACCCCTGTTACACATCCCCTGCTACTTCCCAACGTCATCCAATTGTAGCAAAACAAAAAATCGTAAATTGTAGTAAAAAGTCTAATTTATGTGTGTAGTTTAAACATACAATATGTAGTTTTTGGCCACTAGGGGTCTCTCATCCTTTGCTATTGTTTTGATTGAGAGACCCCTAGTGGCCAAAAACTACATATTGTATGTTTAAACTACACACATAAATTAGACTTTTTTACTACAATTTACAATTTTATTTAGCAGATGCTCTTATCCAGAGTGACTTACACTGAGTGCATACATTTAGGAGAAACTACATGAAACAATCACAACTCAGTAGTGGGAGCATTCAATTTTATTTGAATTGTGAACTTAAACATGTGCAATGTACATGTTTGGAATGGAGATCAAAGAATTGTATGTGTCTACAGACCATAACTTCAACTTCATAACTACTAATAATTGGTTTGATGCACTGGAGAGGCAACAGCAAGACAACCCTGGAAAAGGGAATGTTTTTGCAGGTGGGGCCCACAGACAATTGCTCTCTCATTATGCTTCCTGACTGATTCTTGTCTTGTTTTGCATTTTGCTAGTGCTCTTGTCACTACTGGTAGCATGTGGCGGTACCTGCAGCCCATTCAGGTTGCACAGGTTGTCCAGCTCCTCCAGGATAACACATCTAAATGTGCCGTCACAAGGTTTGCTGTGTCTCCCAATACAGGCTCAAGATCATGGAGGAGATACCAGGAGATGGGCCATTACATGACAAGACCTAGACAGGGCAGTAGGAGGGCATGAACCCAGCAGCAGGACCGGTATCTGCTCATTTTTTTGTGAGGAGGAACAGGAGGAGCTCAATTGGCATACACCAGAGAACACCAGAATTGACAGGTCCATTGCCGCCCCGATGTCTTCACAGATGAGAGCAGGTTCACACAGAGTAAATATGACAGATGTGAAATAGTCTGTAGATGCTCTGGTGAACACTATGCTGCCTGCGACATCATCCAGCGTGACCGGTTTGGAAGTGGGTCAGTGATGGTAAGGCATATATTCCTTCTGGGAAGGCATATCCTTGGAGGGTTGCAGAGACTTCCACATGCTAGCCAACTGTACATTTAATGCTGTTCAGTACCTGGATAAAATCCTCAGACCAATCGTCAAACCTTACACTGGTACAATGGGCCCTGGGTTCCTCCTGGTACGGGAAGGTACCCGGCCTCATGTGTCCAGAGTGTGTAGGCAGTTCCTGGACGCCAAAGGTATTGATGCCATTCACTGGCCCTCATGTTTCCCAGACATGAATCCAATTGATAACTGGGACTTTATGTATCATTGCATCCCACACTGCCAAGTAGCGCCACAAACTGTCCAGAGGCAGTTTCTAATTGTTTAAGTTACAATTTAATGTTTAAGCACCATCAATGGCCAATTGTGATTTACCAAAATAATCATTTCTTATAACTTTTAATTATATCACAAATATAAGCCACTGCTGGCAGAGTATATACAATAAATCCGGAAAGTATTCACAGCCCTACACTTTTTCCACATTTTGTTATGTTACACCCTTATTCCAAAGTAGATTACTCATTATTTCCCTCAAAATTTTACAAACAATACCCCATAATGACAACGTAATTGAGGGTTTGTTGGAAATCTTTGCAAATACATTACTTTTTTTAAAGGCACAGGTACATAAGTGTTGGATAGGACACGACTTGGATTGTGTATGATTACACAATGTGTAATATTTATTAATAAAATATGCAGCCCAAAAGCTAATGGTCAGGCAGAAACAGGTCGGTACACTATCGGTCACAGTGGTACAAAATCCACAGGCAGGGTAGGTCAAGAGGCAGGCAGGTAAATGGTACAAGGTAATCACAGGCAGAAGTACACACTCAAAATCCAGGGTTGTTAAATGCAGGCAGGTTTTCGATACACGGGATATCCACAGGCAAAAGTACAAAAGGGCAAATCCAAAAATAGTAGAACACAGAGAAAACAGGTCGTACCAGGAATAGACTATTGAAATATAAATGCTCAGTATGTTGCCAAAATGAAAAATACATCACAAGGGCTAAACCAAACAGATAAGCTTAAATGAAACACAGGTAAAAACACAGGTGATCAGAATTCTGATTATTGCGATCTGAGCCGAGTGATGCATTCATGCTGGTTGGGATTTTGGTTATTGCTGGAGGTTGGAGAGGGATTCTAGGAGGCCCTGGATCTGCAGCTGGGAGACATTACAATGACATTCAAAATTGAGCTCAGGTGTATCCTGTTTCCACTGATCACCCTTGAGATTTTCCACAATTTGATTGGAGTCCACCTGTGATAAATTCAGTTGATTGGACATGATTTGGAAAAGCACACACCTGTCTATATAAGGTCCCACAGTTAATGGTGCATGTCAGAGCACAAACCAAGTCATGAAGTCCAAGGAATTTTCTGTAGACCTTCGAGACAGGACTGTATCGAGGCATAGATCTGGGGAAGGGTACAGAGAAATATCTGCAGGATTGCCGGCCTCCATCATCCATAAATGGAAAAAGTTTGGAAACACCAGGACTCTTTCTAGAGCTGGCCGCCCGGGGGAGTGATCGGAGGAGAAGGGCCTTATTCAGGGAGGTGACCAAGAACCTGATGGCCATTATGACAGAGATCCAGCATTTCACTGTGGAGAGAGGATAACTTCCATAAGAACTACCATCTCTGCAGCAGTGTGGCCAGATGGAAGCCACTGCTCACTGTGGGCATGTTTTTCAGTGGCAGGAACAATGAGACTAGTCAGGATCAAGGGAAAGATGAATGTAGCAATGTACAGGGACATCCTTTCTGGAAACCTGCTCCAGAGCGCTCTGGACCTCAGACTGGGGTGAAAGTTCATCTTCCAACAAGACAACAACCCTAAGCACACAGCCTAGATAACAAAGGAGTAGCTACAGGACAACTCTGAATGTCCTTGAGTTGCCCACTTAGACAACATAGTTGAACCTGATTGAACATATCTGAAACATTCCTGGAGAGATTTGAAAATGGTTGTGCACTGACACGCCCCATCCAACCTGATGGAGCTTGAGAGGTCCTGCAAAGAAGAATGGGAGAAACTGCCCAAAAATAGGTGTGTCAAGTTTGTATATTCAAAAAGACTTGAGGCTGTAATTGCTGCCAAAGGTGCTACAACAAAGTATTAAGTAGAGTCTGTGAACACTTATTTATGTGCTCCTGTCATTTTTCATTTTTAATAAATTTGCAAAGATTTCAAACAAATGTCTTTCACATTGTCATTATATTGTTTGTAGAATGTTGAGGGAAATAATGAATTTAATCCATTTCGGAATAAAGGTGTTGTAATGATACTCCAAAGGTAAGAGAGAACAATGTTATTTATTGACCGGTAAGAAATGTCCATGGGAAAGGCACAGAATAATACAAAACAATGCAGAGGTCAGACCGGAATAGCATGTATATGGCAAAGGTACAACTAGGGAAATCCACAGGCAGAATAATCCGAAACAATGCAGAGGTCAGACTATAACAACAACACATGAATGAATGAATGATCAGTAATAAGACTTGTACTTACAATACCTCGCGAAGAGGCTATGTGTGTGTGTGTCTTAAATATGGACTGGGTGAGTGCAGGTGTACAGAGTTAGGCTGATTGGCCCTCATTTATGAAACGTGCGTACGAACTAAAACAGGCGTACGACGGGCGTACGGCGATTCATACGCAAAGCAGCGGATTTATCAATTTGAACGTGATCGTAGGCTGCGATAAAATCTCATGTCTGGTCTGACTTCTTGTACGCAAATTCTATAGTGTGACTAGCGGTGTTCATGGTATAACCACCCGGTTCAGTGAATTGTTGAACCAGCAATCATTGATGAATATGTCTGCATCGCTACTACCCCATATTGCAAATTACATTTCAGAATTACGAATTAATTGTATACAGCACATTGCTATTAAGTGGTTTATTTTTTCCCTTTCACTTCGGGGT
>JACXGM010040105.1:0-10407 GCA_016801145.1 Umbra pygmaea
TGTGTGTGTTAACTGACTAGAGTGTGTGTGATAACTGACTAGAGTGTGTGTGATATCTGACTAGGGTGTGTGTGTTAACTGACTAGGGTGTTGAGTACCCATAACTAACTCAAAGATAACTACACTCTTGTCAAACCATACCGGTTTAAAGCACAGCTCCCTGGACAATCAGCCTTGACTCAGATACATAAAACAACCTATGGAATTGCGACTCGCAGGAACATGGAATGAGTATCGCTGAACTATAGCAGCTATACTCATTCCATGTTTCTGTGGGCTGCAATTCCATATGTTTTTGTTCCAAACCAAATTTAGCACAGGTGACGGAAAACTTAAGGAATGGCGGCTCACGGGAGCAGGAATGAATATTGCTGGTCTAGGGGAAGTAGGGAGATGCACTATACTGATAAAGGGAGCCTTGATAGGTCCATTCAACTGTTCTAAATGGCTTAGGGAGATGCACTCTACTATTCTAGGGAGCCAATGGAGATCCCCATTACTGTTCTATTTTGTCTAGGGACATGCATTCTACTTTTCTAGGGGGCCTAGGGATATACAGTGTAGTGTTCTAGTATGTAGTGTTCAATCAAGCCTAGTGTGATCCACTCTACTGTTATGTTGGGCCTTGGGATATCCACGTTCCTGTTCCAGGGGCCATAGGGAGATCCACTCTCCTGTTTTAGGGGGTTTAGCGAAATGCACTCTGCATTTCTAGGGGGCCTAGGGAGATGCACTCTAATCTTCTAAATGGCCTAGGGAGATGAACTCTACTGTTCTAGGGGCCTAGGTAGATCAAATACTCTTCTAGGGGGCATAGCGAGATCAGCTCTACTGTTATAGGGGGCTGAAGAGGATCCAGTCAACTGTTATGGGAGACTGAACTCTACTGTTGTAGGGGGCCTAGGGAGATCCACTCTACTGTTCAAGTGTGCATAGGGAGATCCACCCTATTGTTCTAGGGGTCCTAGGGAAATCCACTCCACTGTTCTTTTGGTCCAAAGAGATCCACTCTACTGTTCGACCGGCCTAGCGAGATCCCCTCTACTGTTATAAGGGGCCTAGGGAGATCCACTCTATATTTTTAGGGGCCCTAGGGAGAGGCACTCTACTGCTCTATGGGGCCCAGTGAGAGCTACTCTACTTTTCTAGGGCGCCTAGGAAGTTCCACATTACTGTTCTAGGGGGACTAAGGGGGTCCATAACAGATCCACAATACTGTTCTCCTGGCCTAGCGAGATCCCCTCTACTGTTATGGTGGGCCTGGGGAGTTTCACTTTTCTGTTCTAGGGGGCCTAGAGAGATCCACTCCACTATTCTATAGCGACTAGGGAGATGCAATTTACTTTTTAGGGGGCCTAAGAGATCACCTCTACTCTTCCAAAGGGAATTTTCTAGGGGCTTAGGGAGTTCTACTTAACTGTTCTAGGGAACCTAGAGAGATCCACTCTACTGTTCAAGGGGGCCTAGGAAGATCCACTCTACTGTTCTAGGAGGCCTAGGAAATTGCACTTTACGGTTCAAGGGGGCCCAGAGCGATCCACTCTACTGTCCTGGAGGGCCTATGGAGATGCACACTCTACTGTTCTAGGGGGCCAAGGGAGATCAACTCTACTGTTCTAGGAGCCCTAGGGAGGTGCACTCCACTGTTCTAGGGGGCCTAGGGAGATCCAATCTACTGTTCTTGGGGCCATAGGAAGATGCACTCTACTGTTCTAGGGGGCCTGGAGAGATCCAATCTACTGTTCTAGGGGGCCTAGGAAAATACACTCTACTGTTCTAGTGGGCATTGGGAGATCCATTTGACTGTTTTAGGGGCCAGGGATGTGCACTCTTCTGTTAAAGGGGGCCTAGGGAGATCCAATCTATTGTTTTGGGGGCCTGGGGAGATGCACTCCACTGTTCTAGGGGGCCTAGGGAGATGCACTGTACTGTTCTAGTGGGCTTTGGGAGATCCACTATACTGTTTTAGGGGCCCAAGGACATGCACTCTACTGCTCTAGTGGGCCTAGTGAGAGCCACTCTACTGTTCTAGGGGGCCTAGGGGTATCCATTCTATTGTTTTGGGGGGCCTAGGGAGATGCACTCTACTGCTCTAGGGGAGCATGGAGATCCACTCTACTGTTTTAGGGGGCCAAGGGAGATCCACTCTTCTGTTCTAGGGGGCCTAGGGAGATCCACTGTACTGTTCTTTCGGGCCTAGGTAGATCCACAGTACTGTTCTAGGGGGCCTAGGGAGATGCATTCTCACAATTATCAATAAATTCCTTTCAAATACGTAATTCCTCTCATTACGGAATGGACTGAATGCATGTGCATGTTTTTATGTCTGTATTTGTATTTGTGTGTGTGTGTGTGTGTGCATCTGTCTACAAGGACACAGTGACCGTCTAGTGACACTTAAAGGAAACCTTAGCCTACCTCGGGACCCCGCCCGCTCCGGGAGACACTGGCCTCCCAAAATAAACCTGTCAGCCAGCAGGCAACCAGTTCCCCTGTGAGAACCCCTCTGCACAGTCAGGGTTTCAGATGTTGAGCTGGGAACGTGGGGCGAGATAAGAGAACTAGACTCAAGTCTAGGCCTTTTTCTGAGATTGTAGAAGTGATTTAATTTCAGAGCTAGAAGTTCAGGATACATTGACAATTTTCAAGGGCAATATGTGTCAATAAAGGTTACTGCTGTAAAACAGGAAACAATAGTTAATGTAATGTATGTTTAGTCTTACAATATAAAAAATCTAATTCACTAACTGGATCTATACACTACAAGGTTATTCAACAATATCACATACGCTAGACTTCTCTTCATACTGAGCTAATGTACTTCTGGAAAGAAATGTACAGTATGCACATTGGCTAGTTAAAAACCTAGTATGAGAGTAAGAAGAAACCTAGAGGAGCCGGACTTCAAGGGGCGGCCACTTCACTGGCTGTGCCAGGTGAAGTTTATCAGTGTACTTGACCTTTTAATGCCACATTGTTCATCAATGTCTATACACGTTCAGATTAAGAGCAGGCCAATAAATACAAGTGTGCAGAGTCTTTAGGCAGAGTGTAGCACAACCAGGTGGGCTGTGGAGTTATCATATTGAAAGTCAATCTGCAACACAACCAGGTGGACCGGGGGGGTTGAGAGATGTCTCCAGCTGTTTGTTTATACAGTGTAAGCATCCAATAGTCGTGAGATCCTAGTGTAAGTACAGGTACTGGATGTATGGCAGGACGAATTGCAAGTCAAGGAATTGCAAGTCGATGGAAAAGCTTTGTGGGTTAGCAATAATGACTTCAAATCGTCTCTACCCTTATCATGCAGCCAGAGTAGATGGGCTAGTTCAGTGTAGAATCCAGAATTAGACCAAAGAAAGGCCTGGACATATAACAGTGTAAGTGAGTCTAGAATTAGACCAATAAGATCCTTGGCTTTATACACTGTAACAGAGACCATTATTTGACCAATGAGAACCCAGATACTATAACACTGTAAAAGAGTCCAGAATTTGATCAATGGGAACCCATGCTTTATAACACCATATTAGGGTGTAATTTAGGACTCATAGCATATTTTCTTTTTATTGTATAGTTGCCCGTTTTGTGCCTCAAATACACATTTTTAAAGTATTAAATGCTATTTACTGGGCTTCTTCTATACTAAACATTATCTACAGGGCTTCTACTAAAGTAAACATTATCTACTGAGATTCTTCTATCTAAACATTACAGGGGTTCTAACTTAATGTCATGGGTTGCTTCTGAAGTGCAATATCGGACTCTAGTGGTTGGAAGCTGGCATTGCATTCTAAATTAGTTGGTGCCACCAATAACATTATTTGATTGGTTCTCATTCTCCTTAGCTATTCAATTTTTTTCCTAAAGAAAGTGTTATCATGCATCATAAGTGCATGTATGATTGTGTCATGTGTGTTTTAATAAAGTCGGTCAATAGAGGGAGAATTTTGTGCTAACCAACTGTCAATGTAGATGTGATCAAACTAATTTTGTTACAGGAGACCGTTCTGAATAGGTAGACCTATAGGAACAATATTAGCAATATTGACATTTTTAATGGGAAGCAAAGGTCCACCCCCAAAGGACCCAAACACTAATGGAGGAAATATTGAGTGTTGCCACTGAATACAGCTGATGTGTTCTCTCCTCTCCCTGTGAGCTACAGTATGTGGAATGGACAGGATAGTGGAGAGAGTGGAGAGGGGAGAGAGAGGAGATAATATGGAGGAGAGAGTTTAGGGGTAAGACAAGAACGTCAATTTAAAGGTGGTACATATAGTATGTGGAATAATAATATCTAATTTATATTTGTTACTAATTTGAGGAATTTTTAATTTTGGTTAAATCTCTTCAATGATGGGGTACAACATATTCCTCATTTTGTAAAATTGCAATATCACCCACTACCTTTATTGTTTATTTTTCACTACCTGCTGTTTTTCTACCATTTGGGGAATAGAGAGTGGACCAAGAAATACCAAGCAAGGTGCTATGTCAACAGCACTACATTGCTGCCATCTAGAGGCCTTGAAGAGAACTGCAAAAAAAGACCAAACATACAAACACAAGTCACTGCTAAATCCCAAATTGTCCTCTACTCAACTCCAACACCTGCCCTTCTTACAAAATTATGTTCACCTACGCCATTTGCACAAGTGTCCCAAAGCTCAGGGAGAAAAATTAATTAAGGGTTTTGTGGCTCATAAGACCATCCACTACCCACTTTGAACAAGTGTGAAATGAATTCCACAGCAGCTAGTGAAGTAGAATCCCATAAGGCCCCGGGGTATTTTTAAGCTTGCTCAATTACACAAAAACAAAGTATCGGGTCTATTTAGTATTGTTCTCTGTGTCCATGTGCAATATGTTTGGTAGGAAGGCACATTATCACGTCATTCATTCATATATCTTTGGTATAAAGGTAGAATTTCACATCATTCAGTCATATTTCTTTGATATGAAGATTGATCACCTCTTTCAATCTAGCTTTGGTATGGAGGTTGATTATCTCTTCATTCAGTTATATGTTTTTGGAAAGAAGGTAGATTATCACATCATGGGATAGTATCACAGTCTAATATATAATAGATAAGAGAGCTATGAGCTATGAACTATCTGCTGCCTGTAAATCATGCACAATGATCTTTTGACTGGTATAATGGATAGCCATGGTTACGGATGTCACGAAAAACACTAGCGACACCTTCTGATTCCAAAATGACAAAACACAGACGATGCCCATTTTTTGAAGGACCGTAGGCAACGTTAGCAAAGATGCCAGTGTTAGCAAAAACTAGCTAGCTTTGTCAGGGGAGGATAACTGAAAATAGCAGGAAAAATGAAAAGCAAATGAAAAGGGCATCGCCTCCAGTTGCGAAAATTCGCTAGCTAGGTAGTATGCTTTGTTCAGCGGAGGATAGTATACTTTTTTCATTTTCACACTTGAAATGGGTGCACCATTCCCGGAATGGTACTGCAATACCTAGTCAATGCATGGAGCGAACGGAGCAAGCCCCGTTTCCGACTTTCTATTCGAAAAATCCATTTAATATAAAGAGTTCTTCGATGGGGAATGTATCAGACATTAAACTGATAAGAACATATGCTTCAAGGCTTTTATCATCCTGTATTGGATAATAAAAGCTTTGAATCATATGTTCTTATCAGTTTAATATCTGATACATTCCCCTTCTTTAATATCTGATACGTTCCCCAATTTGTCAGTTTTTTATTTGTTTAAAAAGTTTGAAATATCCAATAAATTTTGTTCCACTTCATGATTGTGTCTCACTTGTTGTTGCTTCTTCACAAAAAATTACAGTTTTATATCTTTATGTTTGAAGCCTGAAATGTGGCAAATGGTCGAAATGTTCAAGGGGGCCGAATACTTGTGCAAGGCACTGTATCTTTGGTGTCACATTCGCAGGTGTAGTGGCGTTTTGGATGTTGGTAGAGGAGAGGAACGGAGACCAGAATGTGGGAGGAGAGTTCTTGATGTTTAATGAACAGGATGAACAGAAAATATTTGAGCTGGTACTGCTGAATACGAAGTTCATTGGAACTTCTATATAATACATTAGTGCTCTAACGCAGCATTTCATTCCGTCAAAATACAGAGTATGCATGGTTCAACAATAATGTTTACATATTGTACTACACTCAATCAAATATGTAACTCACTAAGTAAATAACAGCACTCAGGATAAAATATAGTTTCCTCTTCTCCTCTCCTCCATGACAGGAGTAGCAACTCACGATTACACATGCCGACCATTCCGGGACACTGGGATTAAATAGGTGTCTTGATTACTCATAACGCACCGGGGTAAGTATTTACCCAGTGCACCATTCACGCACAATGAGTAACCAAGTGCCTACCAATCTCCCAGTGCCCAGAGGTAGGCGCATTAAACAAAACACATACACAAGCACAGTAAATAACACTAAATACAAACAGTCCACCATCAGGTTAGCTGCCACAACATATTTGGTATAGAGGTAGATTATCAATTCAATCAGCAATACATATTTGGTATGAAGATTTTATATCACATCAATCAGTGATATATTTTGTATGAAGGTATGTTATCACATCATTCAGTCATATATCTATGAATGAAAGTAGAATATCACTTAATTCATTCATATATCTTTGGTATGAAGGTAGATTATCACATCATTCAGTTATATATCTTTGAATGACAGTAGATGATCACTTTATGCCATCATATTTGTTTGGTATAAAGGTAGATTATCATACCTTTCAGTTATATATCTTTGGTATGAAGGTAGATTATCACATCATTCAGTCGTATCTATGAATGAAAGTATATTATCATATCATTCCTTCCTATATATTTGGTATGAATGTAGATTATCACATCCTTCAGTGATATACCTATGAAAGAATGTAGATTATCACTTTATTAATTCATATATATTTGGTTTGAATGTAGAATCTCAATTCATTCAGCCATACATATTTGGTATAAAGGTATATTAATAAATCATTCAGTCATTTATCTTTGGTATGAATATAGAGTGTCACGTCATTTAGTCATATACTGTATCTTTGGTATGAATGTAGACTATCAAATCATTCTGTCACATATCGTCAGAGATATATAAAGTACTAGAGACCCAAACTTGAGTAAAAGTAGAAGTGCTTTATCAAAAAAGTAACTTGAGTTGAAGTAGAAGTGCTCTTTAATCACAACACTTAAGTATTCAAAAAATTTTGTACTTAAGTATTGCAAGTAGTTTATTTGAAAATGTACTATTCAAGTACTGAAAGTGAAAGTATATAAGTATTGTGTTATGTAGTTATTAAAGAAAACAGTCAAAAGTTTGAAATCATTGTTTATATTTCTTTAAATGTTTAGCCTAAAAGACACTCACAATTCCTTTGGCTTTGCAGTACAAGGACAGGAATGTACAAGAGCACCTTATTTAAAACACTGAGCTTAACTCTTTTTTATTTTTGTAAACAAAAACAGAACATGTATGACCCTTCCCTCTTTAAAGTATCCCTCCCCTCTCTTCCTGCTTGTGCTTTTTTCTCCATTCCCTTCTTAAACTGGTATTTTGCAGTCTTAAAGCAGTCATATTTAGGAAGTTAGAAATCTTTGGTTGGCTGTTGTGATATGTGCATTATATATTATATATATATTTGTAAAAAAGTGAAAAGTGGGAGCACGCATGGCCTGCTTGATTTGCTCAATGATGATGAGCCAGCTTCATCAAACCTGGTGACAAAGCCATCTACAGCTCTGGCAGTGATAATGTAGGTTAAATAGTTTGTAACATTTTAATAATTGTAATGATGTAGCACATAAAAAATGTAGTGAAGTAAAAGTATTAAACTCATCAAAAATATGTACTGAAGTAAAAGTAGAAGTAGGAGAGAAAATAATACTCCAGTAGAGTACAGATACAGCCTTTTAGTACTTAAGTACAGTGGTGAAGTAGTTCTACTTTGTTACTATACATCTCTTCATATTATATGTAAAGATGTAGATTATCATATCATTCAGTCATATATGTATGGTAGGAAAGTAATTTATCATGTCATTCAGTCATATATCTTTGGTATGAAGGCATAATATCACATCATTCAATTATATATCTATGAATGAAAGTAGATGATCAATTCATGCCATCATATATATTTGGTATAGAGTTAGATTATCAATTCAATCAGACATACATCTTTGGTATGAAGGTACATTATCAAATCATTCAGTCATATGTCTTTGGAATGAAAGTAGATTATCACTTCATATATTCATAAATCACATGTATAGAGGTAGATTATCATGTCATTCAGTCATACATTATATCTTTGGTATGAAGGTAAATTATCATGTCATTCAGTAATATATATTTGGTATAGAGATAGATTATCACATCATTCAGTCATATATCTACGAAATAAAGTAGATTATCACTTAATTCATTCAAATATATTTGGTATGAAGGTAGATTATCACATACTTCAGTTATATATCTATGAATAAAAGTAGATGATCACTTCATGCCATCATATTTTTTTGGTATGAAGGTAGATTATCACTTCATTCAGGTATATATCTTTGGTATAAATGTATATTATCATACCTTTCAGTCATATATCTTTGGTATGAAGTTAGATTATCACATACTTCAGTCATATCTATTAATGAAAGTATATTATCATATCATTAATTCATATATCTTTGATATGAATGTAGATTATCACATCATTCAGTGATATACCTATGAAAGAAAGTATATTATCACTTCATTCCATAATATATGTTTGGTGTAGAAATAGATTACCACTTTATTCAGTCAATTAATTTTGGTATAAAAGTTGATTATCACTTAATTTAGTTGTATATCTTTGTTATGAAGGTAGATTATCACATTATTCACTCATATCTTTGGGATAGAGGTAGATTATCAATTTATTCAGTCATATTTTGGTATGAAGGTAGATCACTTTATTCAGTCATAAATCTGTAGTATGAAGACAGATTATCACGTCTTCAGTCATATATCCATAAACGAAAGTAAGTATCACATCATTGCGTCTTTTATATTTGGTATAGCGATAGATTATCGTGTCAGTCAGTCATATTTGTTTGGTTTAAAGTACATTATTACATCATTCAGTCATACAGTTTTGGTATGAAGATATACTGTAACATCATTCAAACATACATCTTTGGTATTAACGTAGATTGTCATATCATTCAGTCATTAATCTTTGGTATAGAGGTAGATTATCACTTTATTCAGTCAGACCTTTGGTATGAATGTAGATCACTCTATTCAGTCATATACAGTCATATGGAAACGTTCATTTGGTTTTCAGTTCTTTCCACAGATTCTCGATTGGATTCAGGTCTGGACTTTGACTTGGCCATTCTAACACCTGGATATGTTTATTTGTGAACCATTCCATTGTAGATTTTGCTTTATGTTTTGGATCATTGTCTTGTTGGAAGACAAATCTCCGCCCAGTCTCAGGGGCCTCATTTATAAAACTTTGCGGTGGATTTGCATCAGAAGTGGCGTACGGACGAAATATAGGACGTGCGTACGTAAAAAAATATTCAGATTTATAAAACCGTGCGCACGCACGTCCTACGCTGTTTTCCCTTTATAAATTACAATTAACTCTAATACGTGGCGCAGCTTTTGCGGATACATGTCACGCCCATAATTGTCCATAAATAGTCAGTGAAACGTCCCAAAATTAATATTAATTGATTGAGAAATCATGGCATACACAGTAGTGAGGAAAACCAAAAAAGCAATTTCACTCAATGTCAAGTAGAAAATATTGTTGGCGAGGTGGAAAAGAGGAGGAAAATGTTGTTTCATGCGCACAGTGTGCCTATTACGAATGGCGAAAATTCGTTGGTGTGGCAAAAGGTTGCAAACGCTGTGAATGCCGTGGCCGAAATAAAAAAATTAATTAATAACGATTAATGAAAGCATTCTCATTCGGTGTCCTTATGGCAACATGAGTGGAGTCAAAAGCATCAATTACTTCATGTACTTATGCGCCAAGCCTATTATACCGACTTACACGCCTGGCATAACTCGGCTGAGATATCCCTGAGTAAATTACATCTGGAAAGTGCCATGTCGCCAGAAATCCTGTTATGAGTGATATGAAAGGCGCCAAAAAATATAATTCATTATTAGGCTATTATTATAATTATAAATATAGTTGCAAGCAACGATGGGACGGGGTACTCCGATATGGCAAGTATAGGAAAATAGGCTTCCAATGGTACCAAACATTACTTTCTAGCATGTACGGTTCAGGAAATATGACATTGTGAAATTATCGTGAGTCTTTGAACCATTGGGTCGGCCAGTATGTCAGCCATTTTGTATTGTATTTCTTAGTGC
>JACXGM010040106.1:0-10407 GCA_016801145.1 Umbra pygmaea
TTCTATTTGTGCCACGTTTGTTAACCACAAATCATGACAGAATGTTATAGCAGATTCTCATAGCAGTTCTTAAAGCAGTTATTCTACCAAAACTAGACATAAGAGGGGTATGCAAATGGTCAAATATGCCACATGTGCTGCTCCACTCATAATCTAAATCAGCCTTCATGGTTAATTACAAAATGTTGTACAATTCAAATTTTCTTCCAGCTGCAATTTAATATGTAGCATCAGCAAGTAATTACATTTTTTATTAAATTATTTTTTTATTAATTTAATTAAGCTATATTGTATAATTAATGCATTTATTAAAATTTTAAAACGTCTTAAGTACTTATAAAATCAAAGGGTGGTTTAAAAAAAAAAAGATTTGTGCAATATGTAGGGCAGTTAGATGAATACACCAGATGTGTTTTGGCATGGGTGGGTCAAAAGGTCAAGCCGCATAATAGATTTTTCGAATGTGTCGAATATCCAACGTCCAATATAAAACCAACTTTACCACGGTTGTTTTAGGTCGTACTCACGTTTTATAAATGAGGGCCACTGGCTGGTGTGTGTTAATGCGCTTATAAAACTGTAGGCAACATTTTATTTTGTTTACTTATTATAAATAAGTATTTTTAGCAAGAGAAAATGGTTGTGAGGTGTGCGGTTATGATCTAACATTAACGTACCCCCCACCACTCCTCCTACTGTTGCCATGTTACTACGCCACATAAAACAATAGTTCATATTAGGCTAATTATTCACATTCTTTATAACATGGTCTGAACATTTATGTTATTTTTTATTTAAATAAAATGGCACATGTTTATAAGTCTGCTTTAAATGCTTTTGTTTACAATTTGAAAGCATTTCTAATTAATATTACTTTCAGATTTTTTGTTAATTTCCCTCAAAACCTTACTCTCACACTCAAATAGCCACTGCTTGCTCTTGGATTTGCTGTGCTTCTGCTCAACAGCTTCAAAATTATTCCTCGCACTCAGGTTGCTTCTCTGCACCTTTGAATCTTTTTCTCGCAGATTTCTTTTGCATTCTCTGATCTTTTTGTGTTATCCTTTTTTCCAAATCATGTACAATCAATTAAATTTACCACAGGGGGCCTCCAATCAGTTTCTGGAAACATCTCAATGATGATCCGTGGAAACAGGATGCACCTGAGCTCAATTTTGAGTGTTAATGTTACGATGTCGTCTGGAGTTGTATACGAGAGGAAGCAGATGCAGGTTTGAAGTATTTAATATCGTTCGTAATAACACAGGCAGGGTCTTGACTGATACAGCAACAGCACAACTGATAAGAGTAAATAATAAACAACACTGTTAGCTGTTCACCCACACTACTTATACGAAGTATCTTAATCAAAAATAAAGAGCGACACCTGTGTGCGTAAAACATAAAGAAAACTAGAGGACGCACCTAGTGCGCGACTAACAGAAACAATGCAGAACATAGAGAAGGTCAGAGCATATTTAATACTCCTGGGATCCAGAGCGATGTCTGCGAGACGGAACGGGGCTGATTGCAACAGTTATGGCAAAGGCTGTGAATACGTTTTTTATTTTTTAATAAATTTGCCAAGTTTTCAAACACATTTTTACATTGTCATTATAGGGTATTGTTTGTAGAATTTTGAGGAAAATAATACATTTTATCCATTTCAAAATAAGGGTGTAACAAAAACTGTAGGAAAAGTTAAGTGTTGTGAATACTTTCTGGATGCACTGTATAGTTGGTGAGCATAATCATCCCGTACATGAGCTGAGTAAAGGCTTCCGTGTTGGATGAGGAGTGTGAAAAGAATCCTCCTGCTTGGCAACATGTGGTGGTTGGATGAACCATGTGAGCGCCCCTCACCATCCCGCATGTGTCCATGGAGTTGCGGAGCTGTCGAAAAGGCAGGGTCAGGGGGAATTGGACTAGACCAATTGGGAGGGGATAACAAAAGCATTAAATAAATAAATATGATGTGACAAAATGGAACTTCATACCATCCAAAACACTCTCCTGAAACACTATAAAAAGCCTTTAATGATGTGGCATAGCACAGCCCATTAGGCAAAGCGTGACATTGACCCGCAAAACCCAATGGACCAGCGTTGGTATTACACGCCTGGCCATGATACAGGGTTGCATAGCAAAAGATAAAAGCATTCTCAGAAAGGCCTGCAAGCTGAAAAGTGTTTTGTGCTTTTATCATTTGCTAGAGGAAAGCAGCACCTCTGCATTTCTGCAATCCAGGCACTTGTCACGTCTTGTCCTGACCCTACTCTATTACCCTGTGGGATCAAACCCCTGCAATTTCTCCAGAATCCTGCACCCTGTCTGGTGTTCAACCTTCCCAAAGTTGACCCATGTCACCCCACACTCCATTTGAATTGTGCATCCACTGCTGGACCATGGTGTTTGCCAACAGCAGCATGACTCTACCTTCAGGCAGGGCGCAAATCCTACATCTCAACCCAAGCTCTCCATTCTGCCAGTACTGGGTAGCTAGGTTTTGCCACTAGTACAGCAGGGCAGTTTTCACTATTCCTTTTATCATTGACTCTAGCTGATACTGTACTAAACTCAGTGAGCTACCGTACTATCACTAGGTTGTGTAGTTGTCATACCTATGTTTAGATCAATACACTGAATGTAAGTCTGCTAAATGACAAAAATATATATTACCTAAATGTAATACTTGTGAAGAGAATAGCTGGCCAGTCAACAATCTACACAAATTACTGTAATTTCTCATTTAAATGCCCAATATATTTTGTTGTTCAGACAGATAAGGAGCTTTTTAACGTTCTTACTGATAGTTTTAATTATACATTTAATTATACATTAAATTCGAGCCTGACTATGGGTTCTCTGACTTTTCTCAGACCCATTATCTATTCATACCATGTCGCTCTACAGCGACGCCTTGTGTTCAGATCGGGAACCTGTAAATACGATCGCGGAAATCGGTGCTTGAGCATCAATTTGGGAGACGAAGGTGAGTGTCATTGCAGAAGCTGTTGCAAAGACGTTTATAAAAAGTAGCTAATTCTCGGTGGTTAGTGTGATATATGTAACCTTTTATTTTGTAGCTTTATTTTGTAGTTGTGATTTCATTACTGTTATGTTCAATTTCATGTTTTTAGGAAAGTTTAAAATGTAGGCTTTATCGTTATTTTTAACCAGCTGCTATAGGGTCGTGCCAGTGGCGGGATTTTCTTTTGATGTTAAAGACCGGTGGCTGAATAAGTCTCATAAGGTTTAAGTGCCCAGCGAATTGTGTCTTTCTTTTATAGTTATCAATGTTACATTGTTTAAATGAATGCACCAGTATTAGTTAGCCTATAGCCAAGAGTAATGATGTAATGTAAACCTAATTATTTATTAAGTTAGTTTAAGGCTGTAATTAGCCCAGTGGGAATATATTTTCTGTTACCATTTCGAAATTATTAAGTAGTAACAAGTGAGTTGAGACTTGACTGACTTGCAATAAAAACAGCTGTCATATTCTATCCTTTCTGACTTTTTCCACAGAAAAATGGAATTCCACTCTGGGACATTGTCAATAAGTAAGACATCCTGCGCTTTTACAAACATGGTTTATCTGTTTTTTTGATGATGTAGGGAACTGTTGCTTAGATTAAAGCTCTTTTGGTGATTTAAATCAACAAAAGTATTTCCATTTGTTAATACAGTTTTCTTGAGATTAATGGATTGGAGGATCACGTTACAACATTCCAACGTTTTTAGAAGAAATCATGGCAACTTCATTTAAGTTTTTTATTTTTTTAATTTAACCTTTATTTAACCAGGTGGGCACAGTGAGACAACTTCTCATTTAAAACGGCGACCTGGCCAAGATAAAGCAAAAAGGTGCAAGTACAGACAGAGTTACACATAAATACAAATACACAAGAATTACACAAAGGGTAGAGTAAAGACGAAAGATAAAAAAATACAGTCGAAATACAGTTGAAATTGAATGGGGTAGATGTAAGTACATGTACAATTAGTGCAAAGAAATCTTAGATTTAGAGGTAGATCGAATTAGTATACATAGCAGGCAAATACAATGTAATAAGTTAACATTAGTATTACAGTTTACTGTGCAAATGGTAGCAGTGCAAATAACAGCTGAAAAATAATATATTTAAAATAAATACTGTTCAAGTCAGTATATACACAGGTGCTTATTTGGCAGAGTGCCACGGTAATGGATCAGATAGGGAAAGGTAGTGTACATGTGGGGGGGGGGGGTCAGCAGGTGCAATGGTCAGACAGAAGCTCTGATAACTGAGATTTAAAGGAAGTTAGGGGGACAGTGGTCATGAGTTTCAGAGTCTTCTCTTAAGTGTCCTATATTCAACAGAAACCTCTTTTCACTGATTAAACAAATTAGGCACATTGGGCTGTAACAACAAAATGAGCCACATTTTTTATTAACATGTGGTCTAAATGGATGTATGAAATCCTGCCTTTGCTTTGCCACATATCGAACCCATATATAGAAGACGCAGAGACTAATGCCTACAGTATACTTAACGCAGGGATTTTGAGCGCGCGAGCCAATGGTGCGCACCATTTTTTTTTTCAGTGGCGCGCGACAAAGCGGAAAGGGGAAGCATCGATGAGTTCGAGGGCACAGTAAACGATTCATAATAACACAGTTAATGGTTCATAATAAAACTGTAAATGGTTCATAACAACACAGTTAAGATAATCTTAGCCACTGTTGACATTAATGTTAATGCTACTGCCAGTTCTGCAATCGTTTACCTTTTTCTTCTTCTTCTTCTAGTCCGTGAAAATATCAAAGTCGGTAGCCTCTCCTCCGTTGCGACACCTCTGTTCAGGAGAAGACTGCAACTTGTGTCGCGAGCACCAGCACGAGTATAAATAGTTGCGGCGCTTCCATGACATAACTTGTGGGTTCGATATGTGGCAAAGCAAAGGCAGGATTTCATACATCCATTTAGACCACATGTTAATAAAAAATGTGGCTCATTTTGTTGTTACAGCCCAATGTGCCTAATTTGTTTAATCACGTGCCAGGTCAGGAATCTGTAGTATACTGTGCGCTTTAGTGTTCTGTGCCAATGCATCTGACTCTGAATGCTTCATGGATCATACTGAAGAGGATGGTACAGGTCATCCTGCTGAAGATGCTGATCATGAGCTGACTAAACACAATAGTGTACAATCTGTGATCCACAAAACAGAGGACCTTGTCAGTGGCCTTAAACGTAATCTCTGCCTTTTCATTCTTAAAGTTAGAGAGAGGCACTGTGTTCCCGCGGTTGTGCATACAAGCATAGTAGAAGATCTTCTGACAATTTTTGACACCTTTTTGGCTCTTTATAGTGAAGCAATAAGGTTTCACCTACAGAAGATCAACATCAGTGTTGACGCAGATGATGATTTGAGTGAACTTTTAAGCCAAACAAAGGTTTTTGAGGAATGTATTAGAGCCATAAATACTGAGTGGGCACTGGAAAGATATTGTTACCATGAACTTGGGATGGTAAAGCCAATTGAGATCCATTTAAAAAGTGAAGATCAAACAGGCAGGGCCACATTTCAATACATTCAGCTTCTGAATATTTTACAGAGAGTTGCTGAAAATGAACATGTCTGGGCAATGTTAAACAAAGATATTGATCCTAGCAATTATGATGTACTTCGAGACCTTCACTGATATCTGCAAGAATAACCCTTTGCTTTGTCAAAAAACACGGTGCAACTTAAATTTTACTTGGATGAGTTTGAGGTGGTAAATCCCCTGGGGTCAAAGAAGGGAAAACACAAACTGACTGCAGTCTATTTCAAAATTGGAAACTTGGATAGCAAGTTTTTATCAGAGCTACAAAACACATACCTCTCTACTCTTGTTCAACACAAGTTATTTCAAACAGGCTTTACTGATTATGATGAAGTATTTCAACCTCTTCTGTCTGATGTTGAGATTCTTGAAACACAGGGAGTGTCTATTAAATTTGATGGAGAGGAAAGGATCTTTCGTGGTGCCATAGCAACCGTCTCAGCAGACAACTTGTCAGCACATGCAGTTGCTGGACTGACTAAAACATTTAGCTCAGGGAGAATCTGTCGTTTCTGTAACGCCACCAAGCAGGACATTTCCAAGAAATTCACTGAAGATGAATTCATAATGTGAAACTCTACAAATTATAGCTTCCAGTTAGAGGCAGTGGAAGCAAATCCAGAGAATGCTGTCATTTATGGAATTAGGAATCCATGCTGCTTCTCAAAGTTGAAGTTTTTGCCTTCTCCAATTGTTTATTTGTTTCCACCAGACATAATGTATGATTTCCTCAAAGGCATTATCCCAGCCATTCTCATTTTAGTGTTTAAACAGCTGGGGAAGGAGAAACAAATCAAATTGTCCCAGCTCAACTACGAGTTACAACATTTCCATTATGGAGTGAACGACAGAGCGTCAAAACCCCCATCCATACCTGAGCATTGAGACCCAGTGGATGTCTTCCAGGCACTGTCACAGAGAAGTGGACCCTCTTTAGGTTACTGCCACAGATGATTGGGAACCAGATTCATGGATGTGGTGCATGGGATGTTTATCTATTTCTGAGAGAGATTGGTGACATCATCATGGCCCCCATTGTAAGAAAATGCTGGTTACCATACTTGGAGGAGAGGATCACAGTTTTCCTTGCCCTTGTTGATGGGAATTTCCAGGGAAACATACTCCAAAAATGCACTTCTTGATGCACTATCCGAGACTTTTTGATGGCATATGGAACACTGATCCATGTCTCTTGCTTACGGTTTGAAGCCAAGCATCAATATTTCAAAACCATAGCACGGGCCAGGAGACATCAGATGCGACAGTATTGGTAACAGGTAAACAATAGCTGCTTAGGAAAAAAGATCATGCTCACTGCTGATACCCGAGACATACCCATACATGCCCTTCCAGGGTCCCTCACCAGAGCTTTGCAGTGTAAACATGTGGGGAAAATGGACCACTTGACCATGTCATTAAAACCAAGTCCATTACTGTGGATCATGTGGCATACAAGATGGGCAGCTGTCTTGTTATTGAAACTGCACATGCAGAAGATATTCCAGTGTTTATGAAGTTCTACCATATTTTTGGACTCTTGGGCAGCTGGTATCTATGTGGAGAAATCCTAAGACCCTCCAGTTTTAATGGCCATCTACACTGCTACATGGTTGAGTAAGACACACACTGGATAGTGGTGTTGTCCGGTGAAGAACTAGCTTTCCATGGTCTGGATAGTTACTTCAATTCGGATGGCAGACTCACAGTTTCTCTTCGACAATGCATATAAAGGTTATTCAAATTATTAACTTGTCAGTTAAGATAATTATATCTAATGTTACGGCCATGTACAGACATAATCAGAATCCATTTCAGCCTAAATGCAGAAATCATATAGGATGGCTATTGCATGTTTAACAGTATTGCTTTCTGTCATTTGCAGAGCACCTTATCGATGGTGAGACCCTCCTTTCCCTAAATGAGAGGATGATTGACAAATTATTCTCCATCAGCAAGACACAAGTTAAATTTGCCAAATTACCTGCTATTTTAAAAGGAAAATATCTCCCCAAATTCACTGGAAGGTGATTTTTATATTGCAACTGTAATGACATGTTTTACTCATAAATATAATGTAAATTCCACTGACGCTTGATGCATCTACCATAGTTGTGAAGTTAGACAAATAAGATTAATCATGATTAATGTTTCAGCTCACCTCCTCAGGAGGCAACTCCATCAGAATGACCTACTTTTTTCAAATACCAGAGTTTCCAACTGTCCCGAAGCGCAAACTCACGGAGGAGAGATTGGACTTTCATAGCCCTGCCTACAGATCAAAGTGGAGGTCCCAGATCAAACAAGTCCTGTTTGACACAATTTGTATGTACACATGGTAAGTTTAGCCTGAGGCAATGTTTTTGTAATGACACTGGGTTTCTTTTGCATTCATTCAGTCATGGGTGCATCATGGCAAAAACATTAGCACTATAGCTAAGAAAAATTGAGAACTAAACAAAACTACATAATTATGGTCAATGTATATCAAAAGCATGTCCAAGTCTGGACACAGAGTTCTTATAACTGGTGCTTTAATCGTGATCAAGTGTTCAAATAAGAACAGTTTTGGAAACCATTTACAAAGCAAGACTGTGACATGATTAATCAGTCCTTTAGAAGATAAGCTCTGTGTTTCTTTTCAAAGGTACCCACCTATTAGGCAGTACCATGATGTTTGTGCTACTCTTGTATCTAAACATCCTTTCCTCCGGGATTGCACAGAAGAAGGAAATGTAAGAATTATTAAAGGTCCAGTGTGTAGGATCTGTAATACCAAAGCAATATGCTGTCAATTTCCTTTTATTTTCCTTGTACTATCTTTCATAGGAGTCTTGGTTGGGAATGCTTAAAAATAAGTTTAAAATTGAGCGAATCCCACTTGTCAGTCCTGAGGTAGATTATCACAGAGCAAAGCGTGGAAAGAGGAGGCTGTCAGTGTCTTCAGCAGAAGAGGACTCACCACAGGCACAACAACCAGCTAAAAAAGCCATGGTGAGTGTTGATTATTCCACAAGCAATCAGTGGCTAATTCTATTCACAAGTGGAAATTAAAGTAACAAATAACCTGTGATGATATTTAACCCCTAGTTTGCTTTGCCTGATTTTCACAAGCAGTACCTCGCAGGATGACATTGTTACTGTTGTCCATCCTAACCCTTACAGTTTACTTTATCTGATTTACCTTTTCATCCCCAGATGTCTGTTGGCAAGGAAGCTGCAATTTAAGGCAACACCTTTGCGACCTCTGCTATCAAGTTAGTAACCACCATAAAGCCTGCTGCACACTACAAGTTTCTGACAAAAGCTATGTTCAGAATCGCATACTGGACGCTACATACTGCATAATGCAAACATATATATACTGAATAGTGCTGTATGGGATATTTACCAGACTGTACTACATAGTTACATGACCAACAGGCTTATAGATAGACAAAAGGTGTCACGGTGTGGCTAGGTGATGTAGAGAGGGAGATCAAACAGGCAGATGGGTATTCGTGGGACATGTTGATTTATTAGCAATCCGGAAATATATACACATACGCTCTCTTGCAGGTGTCTCAAATAAGGCGAGTAGCATAACGGAATAGACCTGATAGCTTACGTGCTCTATAGTGGCACGGACACTTTAGCTAAATACAAGGCACAGAGCGTACGCCTATACTTCCGAACCTTACAAGCACTCCTATCACAATAGACATATAAACATATTTTGGAAAGCCTTCTTACCAAATAAGCATATCATCCACGTAACACACACACAGAATTTACAATGACCGACAGCCCTCTCCAATCAAGCAGTCCTCTTTATACTAGGGAACAAACACCATAGAAACACAGCTGAATAAAATAATTACTTCACAGGTCTAATTACAGCAGCTCAACCTAACCAGGAACTGCTTGACTGGAGGAGCTGTCAAATGAACTAAGGAAACATAAAACATATAACGAATAAACTAACCACCGTGCATGCATTGAATAGAATGTAACAGAGTAACTTAAATATACTCATATATACATACACATAATTGGAAGTACTACATAATATACATATTCAACTAAACCATACGAGTCCATGATCTCTGTCCCTGTCCACTCCTGCCATCTACTGGGCAGAGTGTTCCTTAACACCCTGTACGCCAGCCCAACCAGGGCTGGTCGTTACAATAGGCCTGCAGGAAAAATATATTACTTGAATATTTGTTTTGTATTAACTGGTCAAAATTCTTATTGATGTTTAAACAGTTAATCGTTAACATCCTTAGTTCTAATTTCATGATCACATTTTTCAGTCAGACACCGGCTGGCAAGGATGGAGATGCTCTTGGCCAAGAGGCTATCTCCATCTCCAATGTAATTTTCAAATGATGTTTATTCACATTTTTATTTTTTAAACAAATCCTACCTTTTCCTTTATATTAAGTAAACATGTCATAGACATTTTACAGGGAATTGAAGACCGCTATAGTGTTCAGATGCATGTTGCAAGAATGAAAGAGGAGCACAAAAAAGCCCATCCAAACATGGACATCCTAAAGGAGAAAATGAAGAGGACATTATCTGAAAGAGTCCGGTTCTGTCACACCCAGCTCTGTATGGGCTGGGTTTAGTACCACTTTTCCTTCATGTCTCTTGTGTATAGGTTGCATTTGTTGTTATTCAGTGTTTACACGGTGGTTGCGTTGTACTGTTTTGTTATTTGGTTTCTCCCCTATGTATGGTGTTGTGGCTGGCTCCCTCTTGTGTCTGTTTTAGATAATGTGTTAGGTCCTGTCATTTTAGGTGATGTCATTTTAGTTCTCAGCTGTCATGTA
>JACXGM010040108.1:0-10416 GCA_016801145.1 Umbra pygmaea
AAAAAAAAGTGGGCTTCTCACTGGCCATCAGGAAGCAAATTGTTCAAACATAATTTTTACCTGTCCTTGATTATGGAGATACTTTTTACAATAGTGCTGCAGATGTGTCCCTGAGATCTCTTGACCTGGTTTACCATTGTGCTCTGCATTTTATTACTTCAGACAATTTTAACATTCACATTGTTTTCTTTATCAAAAAGTCAGTTGGACCTCGTTAAAAACACAAAGACTATCACACCTCTCCCAGTTTGTTTACAAAGCCCTTCTACATAGGCTCCCTAACTATCTATCTTCACTTTTGGGGTTTAGAATTTCCAAATATAACACAAGATCGCAGGGCTGGTTGACTTTGGAGACTCCCTTTGTAAAGACTAAGTTTGATAGATCTGTGTTTACGTGTCGTGTTCCTTATATGTGGAATGGAATTCAGACAGTTCTTCATTTGAATGTATTAGTTCCACTAAGTCAATTCACTGTTTTGGCCAAGGACTTTTACAATGAGAAATGTGTTTGTTTTTATTAATCTATATATTAGTCTATATATTTGTATTTGTGCCAATTAAAAGTTGTGTTCCCAGGGCACACTTGTAAATGAGACCCTGATCTCAATGTGGTTTTCCCTGATTAAATAAATAAATATAGAAGTGTTTCCACTAAGGGGGTAAGCCAGCACCTGGAAATTGAAGCTCCTATGCAGAGATTCTGAGGCTACCAAGGCACCACCTTCCTTTAGCATTCCCTAGACTCCCATTCATTTTGGCGTCAATTTGAGAGTGAATAAATTTACATCTGAAGTGTTTAAAGACTCTATTTGTCCATTGTTTATTTCAAAAGAAACACAACAATGTATTAAAGTCACCATTACCTTGTATCTCACGTTATGGCCCCGTAGCAGCCGTTTATGTAAAATAGGCTAACGATTGTGCCATAACACTCACTAAAATCTCAAACGTTTACGGAGAATGGTGCAGTAAAAACATCCAGTGAGCAGCAGTTCTGTGGGTGAAAACACCTTGTTGATGAGAGAGGTGAAAGTAGAATGGCCCGACTCCGAAACAATGCAAAAATATTTACTCTTAATAACAGTGGTGCCCAAAAGGGACTAAAGCTTGAAGCTGGTTAAGTTACAGCAGCAGACGGCCATGCTCGACTCCACTCAAATACAGGAGTATGGCTACATTTGGGAGGAGGTGGAACAGGAGACTCACAGCAGGAATATATATCATGCTATCGAGTGAGTGTGATATACGCATTAATATTACATTACAGTTGAAAAAGTACACTATCAAATACAATAATCATATGAGCTAGAAAAAAATTGATTAGTGTTACCTTACTCACCAGTAGAAGGCGGTGTGAGAATCCACCGGGAGGTCGAGGACGCTGGGAGTTTAACCTCTTGAATGAAGAAGGGGGCTAACTATCTTAGTTCCTTTACTTTAGGATCATTCTTAGAAACTAACCTAAAGTATGTGTAGACAAAATGGTAAAAAGTAAATGATTGTAAGGTGCTTTGAATATTATGTTGTATATTGTTCATTTTCATAATTAATCCAAAGAGATGTTTTTAGATTATCATGTGCTTTCACCAAGAACACGGTTCTTACGTCAAGTGTGAAACATGTACTTAACGGGTACAATTGGTCAAGTGCATTCCTCTGTAAACGTGTCACGTTATGCATACCTGGATTAGGAAAATATATGTTTTTAAATGGATGCTTGATCCAAGACAATGTTGAATTGTGGAAAGTCTGAATAATTGTGTGAACGATAAGTAAAGGGCCAGTGAATGGAGAAAGAGGCTAACTGTCTTGGTTCCTTTAATTCAGCCATCTGGCTTTGTGTCTGGTCATCTTAAGACGAGTAACATGAACATGGACCACTATGTTTTTAAGATTTCAGAATCTTGTAAAATACACGCTCTGAAGAACTCAGTCTGGTCTAGATGGAAAAAGTGGAGCTACCTGATAATATATTAATGTCCAGTGCATTCAGCAATACAGTAGTTACTGAGGGTATAATAATTTGGTTCCAGCAAAGATGAACTGCATTTGTAAGTAATTTATGAGCAGAAAATAACTTAAGTGCAGATGATTGACTGAACAACTTGATTTCTCGGCAAACAGAGGGTAAACATGCATCGTCTTTGAATTACCAGGGAATTTCCAGGACAAATTCTAACAAGGCATACACACGCATGAACATATGAAAGCCTGTACTAGGATAAGCCATTAGCCTCAGGGTGCTTGTTGTCCTCATATTGCTGTAGCACAATACATAGTTTATCATCCAAATGGGGAAGTACCAATAGGAGATTGGCACTGGTCATTATATTTTGACCAATACAAGAGACAGAAGGACCTGGCTGTATTACACATTTCAGCCATTTCTTGTAACCATGATCTCACAGAGAGCCACCGGCAAATGTTTGGCGAGCTGGCATTTCCCTTTTCAAAGTAGGTTGGCGCCGCCCCTCCACTTTTAAGGCAGTGGAGTTTCGGGTGCATTCAATGTATCTACTATTATAAATGTTAAAAAAACATTTAACAACCGAAAAAATAAACGTGAATTCTGTACATAAAATACGTCCAAATTTCAGCCCGTTTACCCTGTTGAATATAACGCACTAACTCAAATGCTGACTGCAACAGGTGAATGCACCTGTCAATCAAACAGTGATCTTCTAGCTACAGCCAACTTGGCCTCAGAGACAGAGCATCGACTACTCCTCTCAACAACTCGAGTCAGGGCACTAGTAGGGCAGATGGTTACTCCTAGCGACTTACCACCTGAAATCGCAGAGAAAAATACAAGGTATGTCAAACTCGTTAACTTGTCCCCCAATCACAATAGAATGATCATACCCATAACTGACAAAATGCTATTGTTACATTTAGTAGCTTGCATTTGTAGCTACTGTGTGTCGTGTTAACTAGAGAGCTAGCTCACGTTAAATTAGTAGCTATGTGTACAGTACTATTTTAAGCTCACTAGCTGTTTCCCAATGTCAAGGAAGGATCCTTCGAAGTCGGAATTTCAATTCCGTCGAAGTACTGTTCCAATGTCAAGGATCCTTAGAATTTTAACCAAGGACTGAGTCCTTCGTTCAGAGAATTTCCCATAGACGGTCAAGGATGAATATGTGTATCCTTCGCACTCTCAAAGCACCCACAATCCTATGCGCTCGGCTTTCCCGCCTTGTTTATAAAATAAAAAATGGCGGACAATAGTGGAGACGGAGCAATATGCTTTCAAATGTAAGTATCTTTAGTGTTTAACGTTATCGTAAATTTGTTAAAACGGTAGTACATATAAGTAAAGTTTAACGCCAGTACAAATTGCAATTCATAATTATTTAAATACATTTTGAGCTAAAGGTAGGCTAACTCATAGAAGTCTTTTCACTGACGTAATGATGCAATGACGTGCACTCGCAAGCCTGTTCCATTACGCTCCATTTACGTGTTCTCCGAATGCTAAGAAGGACTCTCGCCTAGCCTCTGAAGGATCCTTGACATTGAGAAACAGCTACTGACTGATTACATTTTTGTTTGCCACAGGAAAGACAAGTTGTAGGCTACTACCGATGAAATGTTCTACTGCTACCCAAGGGCAAGGCCAAGGGCAAGGGACTATAATTAAGTTCCTATAAAGGTTAGCTAACTGGTCAGTTTAAAAAAATAAGACTGATGATGTGTTATTATGATGAAATGTAAATTATTTCAAAACCTAGCTAGCCAAAAATGTCAGTCATCTACCCGCAAAATATAATACTTTGTCAAACCAGATGGATGACAACTAATGCGGTAGGATAAGTAGATACTAAATTCTAGCGCCAACAAAACTGTCTTTTGCAGAGCTCAATAGAAAATAAAGTAATTCAGTAGTATCTGATATATGGAATGGGAATATCATGTTATTAACACATGTTGATCAATTTAATAATTTAATATACAACATTTTAGCCAATCAGGCAGTGCAGTGGGTGCTGCCTCATCTTCTGTTGGACCAGATCTTGCAGAGATTGACAGAAACATTGCAGGGTGTGTGGAACTTAACACAAAAGAAACACATAAGTGTAATGCTGTTACTAATTATTCTTTTTTTCTTTAACTGTGCCTCTTGAATATTTCCAATCTATTGTTTTGTGCTGTGTTAAGTTTAGCTTTTAATTATTGAATACACAAGGGGCGACAGTGGCTCAGTGTGTCAAGTAGGTTGTCTAGCAACCGGAAGGTTGGTGGTTCGATCCTGGGTCCACCAAGTGTTGAGGTGTCCGTGAGCAAGACACCTAACCCCAGCTGCTCCTGACGAGCTGGCTGGCGCCTTGCATGGCTGACACCGCCGTCGGTGTATGAATGAGTGAATGAATGGGTGAATGTGAGGCTCTGTAAAGCGCTTTGGTGGCCATTGTTGGTTAGAAAAAGCACTATATAAATGCAGTCCATTTACCATTTACATTAATTTCCTAAAATCCACTCCTAGAGTGGACATTTCCTTAACCTCTTCAAGGCCAGATCAGGGAGGACAGGACAGAAAAATATTTATTTGGACAAACATCAACCACAAATGGTTCCAACCTATCACAATTAGAAGCTTTAAAGTCAAAACATCATACAATCAGATAAACAAACCACTACTAAGCAAATGTCTAAGCAGATTTCTACATTATTCATGTCTTTGTCGTTCTATGTTGGTTTCTTTTTAATTATACTGCTTACCATATAGAGCTAAAATCTGTATATTTATACATATTATCTTCTCTGTTGTTTTAAACCACAGTGTTGTCTTTAGCAGTTGCTGTTTTTGGATTTTATGATTCAGAATTATGACTAAGGTTTGTAGTATAGGTTTTTGATTCACGTGACCCAAAGAGAGAAAAAAATCAAATCATAAATCTATAGCACAGATGCCATTAGACAAGGCATGTAGTATAATTGTTACATAACTTGTCTGTCTGGATAAATGTCGACCAAGTTCCTCAAATGTATGTGAATGATAACAGTTAACTTTCATCAACAAAGCATACAATTAGGACACAGACGTTTACCTCACAAGTTCAGGGAAACTTCAGACTGATCCCCAAGAAAGGCCCCGATATGTCACTAATTTTGCCCCACCACTTTTGGACCTGTGGTGCCACCTCTGATGTCACATGTCTTTATGTATGTCCCAATCAGGACAGACCCTGAATATGCTATGGAAATGTGCAACATGGTCTATCAATGTCATTTGTTGTAACATTGCAGAAAGGCTAATAGTCTAAAATCACCAATACCTGTATAGTGACATGCTATAATGCAATACTTTGGTATTGGCATTGTGTGTGTTAATATAGTCTATCTAACAGGAGGAACAGTAAACATTCTGAGATTCATCTACGTAAGATGTGATGTTAATTAGACCCAATGACATAAAACTCTAGACATAATCTTTGGACAATATTGAGCACTTACTGGGGAGTAGATAGATGTGTGTCAGTGGCCTACTGTATCTCTATTATACTGTATACAGTACAAGACAGATTTCCGTAATTCCTATACAAATTTACCCTCAACCCACCATGGATTGTACACACTTACCATAACTCTATCATTTGGTTGTGGCCTCATTTATTTTAAAGGGACAGCAATCTGATATAGACCAGTGATCAATGCATCATGTGCTTGTTAAAAATGTACAGCCCAGAGGCAAGATATGGTGTTCATTTTTCTAATGGCATTATAACTCGTAACTGTGGGGTAATGCAGAGTTTAGATTCATGGCTTTATAATACCTAATTACCAGGCAATTCTCAACGTCTGCATTATGCCTAGAAAAGAAAATACACATTATTTCTAATTCTAATATGCAGTTTGAAATGGGCATTTCTGTTACGACTGCAAATGCTCAACCTGATCTGGGATCTGACTAGGAGCGTGTATTCCTAAGAAAGTGATGATAATATTACTGAAATGGGTTTGGAAAGAAAGCGACTGTCTACGACATCTGCCAACTGTCACGGGCACAGAAGACGAAACATTGTTTCTCAGCTAACAGGATAAAATATTCATTTTACATGCTGGGATGTTACTCTGTCGGTCTCATTGTTCTTCAATCACATTGCTCCTTCATCCTCGCTCATTTGCCATAAAAGCCTCACGCTGTTCCACCGCAAATGTGTCATCAATAAATTACGAAGATCTCCTTGTTCAGAACTGTTACACACCTTAACGTGTGAGTTTGTCTGCCCTTGGTTCACAATGTTAATTCCATTTGTAAAATAGCTAGGATGTCATGAGCCAAAGTTGGAGAAAAAGACGCATCTGAATATGCAGGTTGTAGGGGCAAAAAGGAAAAGAAGAGGAAGAAGAATTTTCCTTTCCTGAAGAACTGACAGATGAAAGCTGGATCAGGGCTTATTAGTGCGACAGAGTGAGAAGTGGTTCAAACGCTTCCGCTCATTTTCAATTAGAGTTTTTGAGAGATTTGATTCATAATTCATATCCCGAAGAAATGTGATCATCAAAGCAAACAAAGCACCCCTCTCTACTTCTGTCTTGCCCTTTTCCACTGGAGGACAGGCACGCTGGAGGAGCCATTCAATACAATGTTAGGTTACATTTCATCAGTTTAGGCCCAGCCATACGTATCAAAGGAGTTGCTTTAATATTCCATTAGTGTCTTTGAGGTGGCAATTCTGAAATAAAACACATAATCAATTAGATTGAGAGAGAGAGACACATGAAGACAGACAGACAGAGATACAGTACAGGAAAGAATAATAAACATTGTCTTTGAGGGGTTAAGAGCAGAAGATATACATATTTCAGACAGATAATAAAGTACTGTTAAAATGCAGTTGTATTCAACAGTACAATCATAAGGCCATTGTCCCTGAGTACTTTTCTTGCCAGTTCCCCACACACTAACACACACCACATGCACTTAACATTTCCTACAGTCCAATATCGACCACAATACAGTAAAGTCAATAAAACCACATTCTGCCACCCTCTGTTGTAGCAGCAGCTAAAAACACAGCATTGAAATGCATTTTTTGTTCTGTCTGTGCTTGATAGTGACAAAATTCCCCGGCTGTGTGCCGTCTGTATGGGAGCCTTGGGACTGCCAAGCAGAGAGGATGAATAGGTTATGAAGTCCCTGTGTCAGATCTGACTGACGCACCATCTCTAGAGGCGCTCCCACAGCGTGATTGCTCACGGCGCTATGTGTTCTGTTTGATTTCAAACTGTTGTCTGACAGCACATGGTTCTTTATGCTGAGATCTCTCTGTTATTGCTTAAGAGGAAGGTGAGACATCTGAAACAGGAAAGCTTCAGCTTCGAAATTATATCTTTTAAGAGTTTCATGGTGAGGTAATTTTGGAGAGGAAATATGTGAGGGTTAGGGTGACTGGTGAAATGAAAGATTGGCAATTTACATTATATACACTGATGGGATGATTTTATTGAGATTTCATTATTTAATTTTTGTTTTAATCTCGACCGATACCAGGGTCATTTGGTGGGAATCTGGTGGGAATAATAATAATTAGCAGGAATAAACAGGCTTTTGTCTGTGGTTGGATCACTCTTTTTCCTATGGTAACCAGGACATAAGGATAACACACAATTCGCCAAGAACAGGAAAAGCATCATAAAACTGGGTTGTGTTTGTGGGAATGTCCATCCATCCATCCATCCATTTTCATCCGCTGTGGGAATATAATGGAGAATATTTTAGCAATAATTACATTGGTGGGATGTTACTCGGTCGCCGCTGCGTCATCCAGGGATGACGTGGGGAGAAGCTCAGAGAATAGGGAAAAACTGTAGTGGGACTAATGAGCTCATCCTGGAACCCCATATCAAGGTAATTAGTGGCTCTTATTGGAGAAGGGCTTTCTCTTTGAACTTTAGAGGAAATGGAGAAAAACAGAATCTGAACTTTAAAGTATCTCCAATCGGTTAGATTTTGACTTGAGATTGCTAAATCACCACGTTAGAATAAAGTTAGAGTAAAGCTATATCAGTCCCCTCTATGGTATCGGTCATAATACAGAACTACTAGGTTTAGGAGTTCCCTGGCCAATAGATAACAGTTTGTTGATGGAAAAACAGCTTTTCAGTTCAAAGCCTTGTGAAGTCTCTCTAGGATTGATCTCGAAACTTATATATATATAACTTCTTTCATTTCTGATTTTGTATTCCTTAAGTTTCATGAAGATGGCAATGTATTGAGACATTTGTGACATTTCTTTTTCACTTTGAACTCAATTGCAAACCTTCAAAGTTTCTGACATCACTACTACTACTACACAAGAACTACCACTCATCTCCCAACACTTGTTGTCCTTACAAGATTATAGACTAACAAAGGTAACATTTTCGGGTGAAGACCTAACACTGCAAATACAGTAGTTTTTAATTAATCAAAGACAAAATGCAACTTTTACTGTCATTTTTATTTAATCTTCTCTTTTCCTTAAGCCGTCATGTTTTTAATTTCTCCTTGTGTAACTACTCAGCCATTATTTTCACTTTTTGACATGTACTGTTTTGATGATTATATTTTATAAACATGGAAATAGGGAAGGGCCTGTCTGTGTTTATTGTATTTTGAATTATGGGATGATATCAGTGTTTGTCAGCAGAAAAACATAAAAAAAAAATTAAATATTATTTTTCATTGACAGGACAGTAGGAAGCAGGAGCCAAGGAGCCAGTTGGGAGGAGACAGAGAGGGGCACAGACAGTTGGCCGACCCGGGACTCAAACCCACGTCAGCAGGGGGCATGAGTAGACCGGAGTTGGGAGCCTAAACTGCTACACTAACTCCAACATGAACATTTTGTACAGCTATGTTTATCTGGTATGAAATACAAAATCAAAACCAATAACTTTCCTACACATTATCCAGGCATTGTTTAGCACATTCACAGTTGTGAAGGCAGAATAAAGCTCTTATGTAAAGAAACTGATGATATTATAAGGATTAACTGTTGTGTTTATTCATTATTAGCATAAAGATAAGAGATGAGTTCTCCAATATGTTTCAAGTTACTGTTTTTTTTCCATTTTAATACATTTTAATGAGAAAATATTTAGAGACAGGACAGGCACACATGGCTGCGGAGCAGGGGCTTGAACCCAATGTCTGACCTGGAGTCTCAAACTTAGACCACTACGCCAACTCTGCTCTGGTCAGTGATAACAACACAGGACAAGTCTAGGATTGGATAATGATGGAGATGTAGGTATGGGGTGGTGAAAACCACAGGCGCTGATTGGGGAGTGGCAAATAAGAGACAAGGTCCAATCAAATTTAATTTTAAAACCACCTATCTGAAACACATTTGACTATACCGTAGTTATACGCATGCCAGTGATGCAAGACATATCTACTTATGCTAGACCTGGCATGACAACGTATTGCAGCAAAACATTAATAAAATTAAGGAGATTATTACAGTTGAATTATTAGGTAACAGAAATTCGACCCAATTATTGTTTGATCACAAAGTATAGAAAAGTGTACGCTAAATAACATGCTATTTATTTTGTATTTTTTCCAATTTCCCAAAATTTTATTGACTGTAGTATTACATGCTGTACATTCAGGCACCCCAATAGAGCTGATATTATCTTCAAATAGTGTCTAACTGATCTGGTGGTTGTCCTGTGTGCTTCCCTGCAGGCTACCACTGGAATTGTTTGAGATGGAGAAAAGGGAACTAAGTGTTGTTATGCTTCAGAACTCTGAAGGACTGTCTTAAAACCCACCAGCTGTGAGCACGTTCCTGCTTCAAAAAACTCAATTTGCAGCCTTGGTATTGAAAAGGAAGCTGCTTATGTCGACATACAATAACTTTTCTTTCCTTCTCCACTGGGCCTCCTTCCCTCGCTTTCCTTTTGGTCTGTCAGAACTTGAGGTAATACAGCAAACTGTCACCAACTGATGCTACCATCGTCGTCCAATCCCCAACATTTTATTTCCTCTCAGACAGAAGTCAGTAATCACAGATAGCATTGGAGCTGCTGGGGGATCTGCCAAGGCTCGGGGGGAATAATAAAGCAATTTATTTTTTGGGGGGCCTGCCACAGGCCCAACGGATTTAGAATGCATACACTGAAGATATAAATCACTCATTTGATAGCTGCCTGACATTATTTTTTTTAATGTTTGTGTCCATAGACAGGAAACTGTGTTGTTTGACAGAATGTGGTTCAATATCCAGACAAATTGTTAATTTGGCTGCTATGATTTGAGACCATTGTGTTTTCAGATGTTCTTTCTAAAGGTTGTGTAAACAATTGCTGGAAGCAGTAGTGATAGGATGTTGCCGCCTGATGACAACCTCTTATCTCCGAAACAGACATTTTTCAGGGAAATAGAAAAATTTCCATACACTTCTATTAAATAACACACATTTCG
>JACXGM010040109.1:0-10406 GCA_016801145.1 Umbra pygmaea
GACATCAAGGCTACTTTCCTTTGATTGAAAACAGAAAGTGAAAACGTCTGCGACGAATTTTAGTAGCCTTGATGCAGTGTTTACCGAGTTGTCAAATTATAGAATGAAAACACTTGGTGACAATCTGGAACAAGGTTGTTGCTTACAGGAGGCCTATTGCAAATAAGGGCTATATTTCATTAACACAAAACAAAATGTTAATAAGGCTTGCTATGCGTTATGTTACTAACTATACAATAACTGCTGAGCACTCCCATTTAATTGAAATTACCATTACGGTCCTCTCCGAAAATAAAATGCTTGTTGTCAATCACTGTGTGTTGTTTTGAAGGTAACCTCATTTTGTCAGCTATAATGCACAGGAGCATGATGAATTATAGCCAAAAATAATATATGCTTCCCAATACGATAGTGTTATACGTTTCTGTACATGAAAAAATGAAAGCGCAAGTTAATATCACAGTCACCATAAATGTTCAAGGCTTGTCATTTTAAATGAAGAACACGTTGCAGATGCAAAACAGACAACCGGTATATTTCGCTGCTCATTACCTACATCTCCCCACCTTTCAAAACGAAGCGCCAGGCTCTGATTGAGCGTGTCAACGCGCCACGTGATTTAACTAATATAGGCTATATACGTAAAAAATAAAAAATACTTCTTAACCGTTTAACTGGTAGTATTAATCGGTCAAACGTTTTAGTTTCGGTTAACGGTTAAACGGTCAATATGAGCATCCCTAGTTAACAGAGAATGGTCAGAAAAAGAAAATATCCAGTGAGCGGCAGATCTCTGGGCTAAAAAGCCTTATTAATGACAGAGGTCAGAGGAGAATGGACAGGCTGTTTCAAGCTGATAAAGGACACAGTAACTCAAATAGCCACTTGTTACAACCAAGGTATCCAGAAGAGCATATCTGAATGCAAACATATCTTGAAGCAGATGGGCTACAACAGCAGACGACTACACTGGTTGACACTCCAATTAGCTAAGAGCAGGAAACTGAGGCTATAATTTGCACTGGCCCACCAAAATTGAACAATGAAAACTTTGAAAAACATTGCCTGGTCTGATAAGTCTCAATTTTTGCTGTAACATTCAGATGGTACGGTCAGAATTTGGCGTAAAGAACAAGAAAGCATGGATCCTCCCTCGTAATAACAGTTCAGGCTGGTGATGTTATTTTTGGCACACTTTGGCCCCTTAGTACCAATTCAGCATTGTTTGAATGCCACTGCCTACCTGAGTATTGTGGCTGACCATGTCCATCCCTTTATGACCACAGTGTACCCATCTTCTACTGGCTACTTCCAGCAGGATAATGCACCACGTCACAAAGCTCACATCGCAAACTGGTTTCTTCAACATGACAATGAATTCACTGTACTCAAATGGCCTCCACAGTCACCAGATCTCAATCCAATTGAGCATCTTTTGGGATGTGGTGGAACGGGAGATTCGCATCATGGATGTGTAGCCAACAAATCTACAGCAACTGTGTGATGCAATATGGACCAAAATCACTGAGCAATGTTTCCAGCAGCTTGTTGAATCTAGCATGGTGTACCTAGTGAAGTGGCTAGTGTACAAACATTTTAAACTCAATGCTACAATTGAGTAGCCTGGAAAAATCCAGACCCAAATCCTGAACGATTAAACGTGCAATATGTAATTTTTGGCCACAAGGGGGCTCTCAATCAAAACAATAGCAAAAGATGTACTTGGATGACGTCGGGAGGTTGCGTGGGATCGTGGGTTTTGTTATGGTCGTCAATGACAACCTTCCAATCTAGCGTCTCCGGCAGAAAAAATGTTCACTGACAAAGTAATGTATTGTTAAAAATATTATAACTTTATTCACGTTATGTTTGGTGGCTCCCTGGAACTTAGAGCAACTATATTATATGACGTCATTGACGGGCGACAAAAAGAAACGTCCCGTGTCTTCAAATTAAATTACATATTTCTCTGGATTTGAAAGTTGGTGGAAACATTTAGGATAATGTAAGTACACAACTAAGAAATATATATAATATATGTATAGTGATGTTTTCTTTCAATGCAAAGTATGTATTTTGTTATTGTTTTGGTTGATATTACATATTGTACCTTTTAAGGGTCTGGGTTCGAGTAATGTAAATGACTCAACTCGAGGGGCGGCACCAAGCGTGCATTTGAAAATCTCACTGTACGCAATTGGATAACACTACGACCAATCACCAGTGGGTTTTCACTAACCCTATGGCGGAGCTAACTGGTAGATAAAACTTTTGCCGTATCAGGTCGCAAAACAGCAAAAATGTTCTTTTATAAAAAAGGAATGATTCGAGCCCCGTCTTTTGTTCCTCTTTAGACAAAAGCCAAGTCTAACTCGTTCATTGTAGTGGCCCAAGTCGTTTTAAACAACTGGTGTTAATCCATAGCGATCTTACAATATTTACTAATGACTTTGAGGTCGCAGAGCTGTCGTGTCGTCATCTGTTTAACAAGCCTCTGGCACGCCTATATCAGATACACCGATGTGATTGGTGCAGCTCGGATACAGGGGCATAGTTAATGAGCAGAATTACTCGGTGCCAGAGTAACTTGCTGAGCAAATTCAAATTGTGCTCTCGCAAGAACTCTGGATTTCTAGGGTAGCAATTGAGAACTGTATTCAGAGATGGTTTATTGTTCCACAGAAACATGCTGAAAAGCTGGCCAGTATATACCCGCCTCTACGCTCAACCCTAGCCACAAAAAGCAAAGTATCTGTGGCTCATCTCTTTGCTGCACGGGAGGATCTCTCCAAGATAATACGCACAAGTAGTGGCAGGATTAGAGAAAGGACCGCTTGTGCCATTAACAAGGTAAGAAGACGATTTTGTTACCTCAGCACTTAGTAACTGTTAGGCTTTATCTCACTGTTACCTTGTGTGCTGTAGCTGTTCCCTTCAGAAAATGGGAAACGTATTTAAGCTACTTTTTTTGCTGTGCTGTTAGAACACCCCTATGCTTAAATTAATTCTCTTAATGAAATCTCGCCTGTGTTTGTGTCTTGCCGGTGTTTGAATGTTTTTGTTTTTATTTTGTTGAGCAGGTTCTGATGGGACGCGTGCCAGACAGAGGTGGACGACCTACCGAGATCGAGGCTCCCCCACCCGAAATGCCCACGTGGCAGAAGAGGCAGGATGGTCCTCAGGGAGGTGGACAGTATGGGGGTGGTGGACGGGGAGGAGGCCGGGGGGGATATGACCAGGGGGGCAGGGGTGGGTATGAACGCGGAGGGGGTTACGAACGGGGCGGGAGGGGAGGAGGGGGCAAGGCGCAGGGAGGCTGGTTGGATGGAGGAGGAGGAGGAGGTGGTGGTGGTAGTGGTGGTTACCAGGGTCATTACCAAGAACGAGGAAGTCATCAAGGGGGTGGGGGAGCAGGAGGTCACGGGGGTGGAAACTATCAAGGGGGCTTTCAGGGCTCTGGTTACTCTGTAGGAGGACATCAAGGTGGAGGAGGTGGTTATCAACCCGATAACCACTGTCAGGATGGCAGTCGCCCCCAGGAGCGTGGCGGTCGAGGGGGTCGTGGGGGTAGGGGAAGGGGTGATGGTAGAGGAAGAGGTGATGGTAGGGGAAGAGGACAGGGAGGAGGCTGGGGAGGGCGAGGGGGGCAAACTTTTAACCAAGGAGGACAGTTTGAACAGTTCTTTCAGCAAGGAGGTCAGCAGTACACTCAAGCTGGCTTCAGTCAGGGGAGCAGACACTACACTAGTTGAAAACAAAGAGCAGGCCACTGAACCAGAGGTCATGCAATAATACTTTCACATGATAATGAAGTGAAAATGCCTTATTTTCTAAATGTGAGTATAAAGCATGGTTATAATTTCATCTGTAAACAACATGAGAATGTGGAGAGTGACCAGGCTCTAAAGGAAGAGAAAGTGATGGTCATTCATGACATGAGCTCATACAAACCAGGCCTTTTCAGAATCCCAGGGCTATGAAACAAATGACTGTTCCCATAACATATTTTGCATATGTTTGTGCTTCTCTGTTCCATCTTGCCACAAGAACACTAGGCCAACAGCAGTTCCTAAAGTGAAACCACATTTTCAAGCCTTGTCTTAAAGATTATTTTAAAGTAACTACAATTTGAAAACTGACAATTTTGAAAGTATTATAGACCATCCTTAATTTTTTAAATTTGATTTATACTTGAAAAGATACTGGTGTTATTTCTTCAGTGCTTTTTTGTTATACACTTTAGTTTACATTGGAGCCTGAGAAATGTGTTGATATTGACTGGTATATCCTTTGTTACTTATTTAAAAGACCCAACCTAATGCTGCTTATAAACAATTGTGTACATACTGGATGTGAGAATGAATGAGCTGAGCAATAAAATCTAAAGGATTGAACGTTCTTTGATTTTATCAATTAATGGACAAACTCATTTTACAACGTCATAGATTGTTCAACCTGAATGTTTTCTGATTCAAATGATTCAATTTTCAACACTCAATTACCACATTTAGCCACATATAGCTAATACAATTCGGAATTAATAGTAAAGGGCTTAGGATGTTTTATTTCAATGGTAAAATCATCTTTAACATTTAAAGGTATTTTCAGGATTTTTTTATGAACAAATATAAGGGCTTTACCGACAATTTTCAGCAGAAATATGGTGCCATCCAAAACTATTGGCGCTCGTAGTAAAAATGAGATTTTAACCATAGAAAATCATTGTTTTTCAGATTGATTTCACACTTTAAAAAAGGGAAATTATTGAAATAATTATAAATAGATTAATAGAAGTATATTCCCACTGGCTTATAGATAAACGTCAAACGACTTGGGGATGCGCTTCAATCACATTTTCTACACTAATGTCCCAAGAAGAGTCTGCTTTTATTTTGAAATACAAGACACCGGATGTTTAACCTCTACCCCCTGACGGTTTTCCGCTTTCATTCACACGATCTTTACCTACAAAGATTTGGATACGATTTGGTCAAAACAGTTCCTTTTAGAGCTAGTTATCCAGAAGTGGGTATTACACATTTGATCGTGTCCACCATTGATATGCAAAATTAGTTGGATTGCTATGTTCATTTAAATGCGAAGATGTTTCGTGGTTTTATCCAACCCGGAGAACTTCCTCGGGGCCCTCCGTTTGGCCACCCACCCCATGTACCGCCACCCGTTCCCCGTTACGGAGGTCCCTTCGGCCCTCCACCTGATGTTCCACCGCATGCACACTTACCTCCTGGATCTTGTCGCCCCTTTTTATCTCCTGGGACGGGCAGTGAATACCTTCACAGGCCCTTGAGAGAGCATTATTTGAATGTAAGTAGTTATCTGTCCGAAAATGGTCTTCACCGCATAACAATATAATTTTGTAAGTTTTTTTTCTGTATTGCAATAGGTAACTAACCTACTTATGCTGTAACAAGAATGCTTGGATCCGGGTAGATATGGTGTTTGCTGCCAAATCACAGTATTAACATGTTTATACTTTTAACTAGCCTCCACACTGCAGCAACTTTTCCATTGACCGCAGTACAGTGATAAGTCTGGGCAGTCAACAGATACTACCAACGGACAAACAGCATCTGCAGATGCCACAGTGGCCGGTCAATCCTTTAGAACCACATCAAAGAGTTAAGAGGTGGGGAAATATCAAGGCTAGTGTATTTTGTAATGCATAGTCAACCTCATTCAGTTCAGGCTACTTGCAATTTAGATGAAAAGGCATCTAAACGGCCCATTCTTGAATTTCAGTGAGAACTTGACAGCAGGTGAAGAATTTCTCAGATGCCTTGCAGCCAATAAGCCAATCCCTGACTTCCTTAAAGGAATCCATCTGTCAGACACTAGTAAGGCAGCTGTATCGGAAGACAGGAGTTTTGAAAGGCAGAGACTTCACAGCACTTCACGCAGTCCCACAAAAGACAGAAGGGCCAGGAGCAAGAGCAGAGCAAAGAGCCGGGCAAGGAGTAAGAGCCGACCGCGCAGTAGAAGTCGTACCAGAGGAAAAAGCCGGGCAAGAAGCAAGAGCCGACCGCGGAGCAGGAGCCGTAGTCATGGAAAGAGCCAGGTCAGAAGCAAGAGCCAAGTCAGAAGCAAGAGCCAGGCTCGTAGTAGGAGCCGAAGTCGAGGGAAAAGTCAAGCAAAGAACAAAAGCAGAGCACGGAGTAGGAGTCGCAGTCATGGAAAGAGTCAAAGCCGGGTGGACCATCACCAAGGCAACAAGGACAAAAAGAGCCCCAGTCGGAGCTGCAGTGGTAGCAGCCTCAGTAGTCACGTCTCTGCATCTGCACACAATGACTTGCTACAAGGACTCAAACGGGTTATGAACAGCAAGCAACTGGAGGACAGCATGCCTTCCATTAAGAATGCCATTCTCACAATCCAGGTATAGTAAGCTTAAGTCATTGGTCATCAGCATAGTGTATGTTTGGTTCATTCATGTTTGACAAACTTGACATTGTTAAAGATTGTTAAAGATGCCTTCTGCAATATTTAGAACTTTCTAGGCCTCCAGGTTGTGAAGAGAATGTGAATTTAGGTGCTCTAGAGCTAAAACAGGTCGCTGCTTGGGACTTAGTCTACTTTTCTGAAGTGTCTAGGTTTGTATTTTCTGTGTCGTCATACATTTGTTGGGAATTCCCTGCCTGACGCTTGGTAAGTGAATGCCTGCAATAGCCTTGAGAACACGTACGTTTTCAAGTTAACTATGGTAATGCGATGATTCTACTTAGATTGTGCAAATAATACAAACAATATACTACACATCCGAACTATAGTGCAGGCTTAAACAATTTTTAGCAGTTACGAAAATTGCGGACTGTATCTTTAATTGTTAACTGTTTATTGTTGCTGGATATTGTTTATTTATTTTACTTGTAACAGTGCACATTAATCAATAATCTTACACTTCTGTACAGACTGTAAATGAGCCACTTTATAGCATAGATGCTAATTTCCATCTGTAGGCTTAAACCTAACCTGCATGTTTTTAATGGTGGGGGAAACCGGAGCACCCGGAGGAAACCCACACAGATATGGGGAGAACATGCAAACTCCACACAAAGGCCTGGGATGACCGGGTTTCGAACCCAGAACCTTCTTGCTGTGAGGCCACAGTGCTATCCACCAGTCCACCATGCTCAATGTTTTCAGGTCTTCAATCAAAAATATATTATTACTATTACATAATATTAGGTTTGAATAATTCTATATTTGATGAGCAGAGTTATTAGTCACTTAATACCTGTTTGTGCATAGTCCCGCATGGCTAGACTTTGGGAAACAACACAATGTCTGGTCAGAATGCTTGTTTATTCTTTTGCACATTCGGAAATAGATAAACAAATGTTCCAGTGAGTGTTCTCTTCAGGTGAACAACTTTTACAACCAATCACAATTTAGGTAGGAGGGGCTGAAACGTTGTCAGGAATTTATTTAGATTTCTTTATGCAGTAGTGCTGCAGTAGGGCACCAGAGGGAAAATCAAAATGGACAGTCTTTAACCACCACAGGAAATACTGCAGGACTGGCTTCACATTGATGTCAGTATGCTGGACTCTAAGGTCCTGGAGTGGAGTGTGTAAACAGTATGAGGTCAGAGGTCATCCCACGACTGTATCACAACAGTCTCAGGTGGCTTTCTATTCTAGCCAATGACTCAACTGATTTTCCATCAGAGCAGACAGAAGAAACAAGGAAGCAGTCATATTATACCACTGAGACGCAGCCCAACAACGGGTTCATTTACCTGTACAGGGGGTCTATGTTCAGGCTAAAGCCACAAATAATAAATATTTCAAATAATTAAATTTTCCAACCCACCTGCTAGTTATAAACTTAGTCCTTTTGAAAGTTGTTTCTATACACAAGACCTCATTGCAGAATAGATTTAGGCTCCATTTTAACAATTTGTAAGTGTAGGAAAAAATCGTTGTCCCTGTCTGTACCGTCAGAAATAATACAATCCTCACCTTAATATTTGCAATACAGTCGTATGCAAGTGTTTAGGCACCCCTGACAATTTCCATGGTTTTCATTTATAAATAATTAGGTTTTTAGATCAGCAATTTAATTTTCTTCTATCAAATTACTGAAGGACACAGTAATATGTCGGTAGTGAAATGAGGATTATTGGATAAACAGAAAATGTGCAATGTGCATCAAAATGAAATTAGACAGGTGCATAAATTTGGACACCATTGTCGCTTTGTTGATTTCAATACCTGTAAATACCTAGCACTAATTGGAACACACAGTTGGTTTGGTGAGCTCATTAAATGTTGAACTTCATAGACAGGTGCATCCAATCATGAGAAAAGGTATTTAAGTTTGCCAATTCGCCTTTGGCTAAGCCACACCCTAGAATGTAGATTGACCAATCACAGTGCAGCCAAGAACGAGCTCCCACAGAGGTCCGACACTTTTTCACAGCGCTCCATTGACTTTAACACAGGTGTCTCATATTTTTGGTCTTGGCAGGCTATTACCGTCGTAGTTTTATCAAAATATGGTTAAATGTTGTGCCTGGGGCATTTGTAACACAGATATGCGTTTCCCAGAGAGGTTGGAGGGGGGTGTACGTTTTTTCCCTTCCCAAAACCAAAGTCAAATCCTGACAAGTGTCAGCTAACGTTAACTTTACCTAGCATACCGGATGTTGATACGCTAGCAAACGCTGCTAATAAATACAAAGTTATACTCGTGTAGTCCATTTGCTTTGTAATAACGATTATAAAAATAGGGACCTACCCAGCTTTGCATGAACAGTGTTGCTCCTTAATATTGTTAGTCCCAGCCTCTGTCTCGATTAGTAGGATATGCGGTGCCGGTGGTACATTTTTAGACTGTGACTGGTACTGTATACTTTTGCCTCTATTTGGATGACTTATTGTTCATTGCATTTCGTATGTTTTGAATATAGCCTTCGAACGCATATTGCAGCCCCTTTTGCCTACTTCTATCTGACACTTTATTTGCTGCTTTATAAAAATTTGATACAATTTCAGCAGGAACAGCTGTCACAGGATAAGCCATGTCGATACCAAACCAGAGCCCAGATGAAGTTGTCGGACATAGCAACAGTAACTAAGGGGGTCGAGGCTTAGCCAAAGGTGAATTGCAGGTTGTTTTTCTCTTTGACTCTCCTCAGAAGAGTGGCAACATGGGGGCCTCAAACAACTTTAAAGTGACCTGAAAACAAAGATTGTTCAACATAATGGTTTAGGGTAAGGCTACAAAAAGCTATCGCAGAGATTTAAGCTGTCAAACAGAGTCGCTTGAGGTATGCAAATACACATTTGGACTAGCCATCTTCATTTTGGAAGAAGGTGCTGTGGAGTGATAAAACAAAGATGGAGTTATTTGTTCATAACAAGGGGAATTACGCATGGCGGAAAAAGAACACAGCGTTCCTAGACAACACTTGCTACCCACAGTAAAATTTGGTGGAGGTTCCATCATGCTGTGGGGCTGTGTGGCCAGTGCCAGTACTGAGAATCTTGTTAAAGTTGAGGGTCACATGGATTCCACTCAATGTCAGCAGATACAGCCATCCCAGTCCCCAGACCTGAATATCATTGAAGATCTGTGGGGTGATTTGAAGCAGGCTGTCCATGCTCGGCCATCAAACCTATCTGAATTGGAGATGTTTTGCAAGTAGGAATGGTCCAAAATACCTTCATCCAGAATCCAGACACTCATTACCAGCTATAAGAAGCGTCTAGAGGCTGTTATTTCTGCTAAAACTGAACATTGATGTGATATTTCTGTTGGGGTGTGTTATAATCTACCTCCTTAAGGGAGGGGGACCTGACAACCCACTGCTCAAGGACCCCCAGTAGCCAGCAAAAGAAGTATGGAGTCGTAGGTGCGAGGAAGGACACAGACCAGAATGTTACCGTATAAACAGGGCATTTGTGCCACAGGGTTTTAATGTAATATAAAGTATAATTTGGGAGCAGGGGGCTAATCAGGAATAAAGCAAAGAAATAAATACAATGACCTTACCCCTAACCGGTCCTATGTCCCAAACAGGGCCGTGCACAGACCTTTTGAGGGGCACGTGTCGAAACTGAAAAAGGGCACCCCCTCCTTAATATATATTATATATATACAGTATATATACAGTGCCTTGCGAAAGAATTCGCCCCCCTTGAACATTTCTACCTTTGCCACATTTCAGGCTTCAAACATAAATATATCATACCTGCAAACTAGTCGCTTTTCGGCGAAAATCGCCGTTTTGAATGGGAAAATGTCATCCACATGAATCGTGTAGATCAGAAGAGTTTTTATTGGGGGGGGGGGGGGGGTACAATTTCCCCTAAACACAAGTTTTAAAAACCTGCTGCGGTTTTCACATCTTTGTTGATATATCACGCGAGTCAATTGGCCAATCA
>JACXGM010040110.1:0-10356 GCA_016801145.1 Umbra pygmaea
CCTGGTGCAGTGGGTCCTGGGTTCCTCCTGGTGCAGTGGGCCCTGGGTTCAATAAATGATAAAACCTATTGAAACTGTCTTATTGAAACCTATTGAAACCATGTCTTCCATCTTAAGTGTTTTCTTAGCGGCAGTTAAACCAAGAAGCCAAACCTTCTATTGGGATTGACATTGATAAAGATCAGCATTATTCAACGGTAACACATTTGGGGAACAAGGTACATCAAAGACTCCGCAATTGAGTCTTTGATGTACCTTGTTCCCAAAAAGTAAAACCTGAACTGACTTCTTTAAATATGAGCAAAGGACTACACATTTATGAATGCATATTGTAAACTGATTAGAAATATAAACCTGTGTTTACATCACTGACTTAATAAAGCCCTTGTCCACAGGCTTCCAACTTACCGTCTTCCCTTTTGAAACATAAAGAGTTTCAGGTTATAACAAAATGTCACAGGGTTGGTTAACCTTGCTGACTTCATTAACACTGAGCTCAGTACTGTAGCTCTGCTTTATTCATGTTTAGCACCTCATGTTTGGAATGGCATCCAATTTGTATTTCGTTTAGATGCCTTGTGTTCATAGTGTCCATAGATTAATTCAGTGTACCATTAAGGATTTTACAGTGATTAATATGTTATACCTGTGTGTATGTGTGTCATTTGTTGTGTTTGTGTTCCCAGGGCACATTTTCTGAATCAGACCTGAGCCTCAATGAACCTCCATTTCATTTTAAATTAAATTATAAAACACCAGAGACTTCATTGACGACGACGTCATTGGTGCTGCAAGTAGTGAGTAGTGTAAGCAACAATACTAAAAATCCTTACCGTTCTTACTGCAGCAGGATATTATGCTGGCTGCACGATTTCGAATTATGCTTTTCAAAATAAAAGCGGCCATTCAATGCATCATTCAAGTTTCTTAAGTTAACTGAATGGATTTTTTGTAGTGTATTTCAGCACATAAACAAGTAATTTGTTGAAAATATTCTGGGGGTAGATTAGATATTTCTAGCAACACAATAGCATTGACATACTCCATTCAGTCCCATTCACTTCAATATTGTATTACCCTAAGCAAATCAATATTGTATTACGCTAAGCAAATCACAAATTGTATGCAAATCGCTCCTGAAAATATCCAGTGAGCAGCAGTTCTCTAAGCCTTGTTGATATCAGAGGTCAGAGGAGCATGGCCAGACTCGTTTGAGCTGATAGAAAGGCAACAGTAACAAAAAAGAAGAGCCTCTCTGAATGCACAACATGTGGAACTTTGAAGCAGATGGACTACAGCAGCAGAAGACCACACTGGGTGCCACTCTTGTCAGCTAAGAACATGAAACTGAGGCTACAGTTTGCACGGGCCCACCAAAATCAGACAATAGAAGATTGGAAAACCTTTGCCTAGTCTGATGAGTCTCGATTTCTATTGCAACATTCAGATCGATGGCAAGATCAAAATTTGGCGTAAACAACATGAAAGCATGGGTCCATCCTGCCTTGTATCAACAGCTCAGGCTGTGTTGGGGGATGTTCTCTTGGCTGACTTTGGGCCCCTTAGTACAAATTAATTATAGTTTAAATGTCACAACCTACCTGAATATTGTTGCTGACCATGTCCATCCCTTTATGACCACAGTGTACCCATCTTCTAATGTCTACTTACAGCAGGTTAACACACCATGTCACAAAGCTCACATAATCTCAGGCTGGTTTTTTGAACATCACAATGAGTTCACTGTACTCAAATGTCCTCCAGAGTCTCCAGATCTCAATCCAATCAAGCACCTTTGGGATGTGGTGGAACAGGAGATTTGCATCATGGATGTGCAGCCGACAAATCTACAACAACAGCATTATGCAATAACATCAATATGGACCAAAATATCAGAGGAATTTTTCCAGCACCTTGTTGAATCTATGCCAAGAAGAAATAAGGCATTTCTGAAAGCAAAAGAGGTTCCAACCCAGTGCAGGCAAAGTGTACCGAGCAAAGTGTACTGGAGAGAGTATATGGATAGAACACACTCTAGTGTTGCATGGTTTTTACATGTTTGTTACCATGGTGTGGGGTATATCTAATCTTTTTGGAGTAGTGAAATGAAATTGTGCTGCTAAAAAAGTTTTTTTTTGCTTGAGGGCCACATTAAGCTTTTGAAACCAAGTGAAGGGCCGCATACTTTGTGTGGAACAGACACAGTTGTGTATAGCCTACAGAAAATAAATGTTTAGTTTTCTAATACAATTTTCTTGTTTGACTTCTCAGAATTAAATCACTATTTCAAGATCATTTAGCCTACTTTCAGACACCTGAAAATCAAAACAACAGCGCATATGGAAATTTTATTTGAGCCAGAAATAGTTTTTCTAATATAATTTTATTATATTATATATTATATATATATATCAACATAGTGCCAGCTGGACCTTGAAGGAATATTGATATAATATATAATATAATAAACCCTTCAAGGTTCAGCTGGCACTATGTTGATATATATATGGTCTAAGGGGTCTGGTACTATGTTGATATATATATAATATATAATATAAGAAACCCTTCAAGGTGTGGGGTATATCTAATGGTGTGGGGTATATGTAATCATCCAGCTGGCACTATGTTGATATTTTGGCCTCTGAAAAGGTTACACTTTCCTACAGTTTTGGATTCAGAAGACTTTTGTCTACAAAATGAATACAGTACATCAAACCCAACATTTGTGACAATTACTTTCATGCATGATGTCATATAGAGCCAAAAAATACATGTTTTATTGCAGGGTGATGTCCTAACTCATTACCTGTTTTAGTGCAGGGTGATGTCCTACCTCCTTATCTGTTTAAGTGCAGGGTGATGTCCTACCTCCTTACCTGTTTTAGTGCATGGTGATGAACCCTGCCTTTGTTTGCAGTTCACTTACTTTACAAGGATGTATACACTAACTTTGAAATGCATTGACCTTTGCGCGTTTATTTTGAAGGTTTTCTCATTATACCAAACCTGTCGCGCTATCCATCGTGCTCCCGGCAGAACACTGCTGGAAAAATCAATGTTACCAAGAATACGAAGCTGACAAGCCTATTGTTGCTATGCTTAACGGACAATAATCTATTAGATTGATGCTCTATCAATTCTTTATTTAGACAGTTTACAAAAGGAGCTAGTTAGCTGCTGAAAGCTGGACAGTCTTTGTAACTAGCTACCTTTAAATGCAGCAGCCTTGCTAACGACGTGCTACTATTGCTACTAGCTGCTTGACTGGGTCAAGTACACGGCAGCTTAAACGGGACCACATTTCACTTTGTTCATTAATGTAACTAGCATTACGTGTACGTACCTAAGATACAGCCTCCGGCCAACGTACACAGTTGGGAGGGACACAGCAAAGATGAATTCCTCCCAAGAGGTGAGATGTACCATCATGCAGACGCTAAGTTTGTTGTACCGTTATCTAGTAGACAGGCTGCTCCCACAAGGTGATCTTTGGCTGGGATGTCAAAATTTGTAACTATAACTGTTTTTGTACCATTTGTACCTCTGACATGTGCACTTACATTGTGTGAAAGCCCATCGGTGAACTTCGGCAGTGTTCAGTTTTGAAGTCTTGTTCTTTTCCAGGAGCTTCAAAGTGATTTTCGAGTGAAAGGACAGATTGTTGTCCACGTGAAGGAAGAGGAAGAACTGTTCGAAATGAAAGTGGAGGAAGAAGAGGGTGTCACCAGATTCAAAGAAAAAGAAAAGAATGTTCGAGTGAAAGAAGAGGATGAATCTTCAGTGACTTGGGGGGAGATTACGACAGTGAAACAGGAGCAAGACAAAGAGACGCCTGCTGTCACAGTACATCGAGGGCAAGAAGCTTTAATGGAGGAAGATTTTTTTAGATTCAAAGAGGAGGGTGAGAAAGAGGAGAAAGTGGCGCTTGTCACAGTGAAAGAGGAAGCCGAGGGTGAAGAAGAGATTGGATGTCAGATTACCACCAGCCCAGGTAGAAAAAAAGTATATTTAAATTATACTCCAGTATTTAACTTCTAGTATACTTATGTTTAACCATAAGTATGTATTTAATATATTTAAGTATATTTGAAGTATACTTTCAAAATATACATACCAAAATAATATATTAGAAGTATATTTAGGATAAATAAATAAAATTTCAAGTACATTTAAATATACTCTTTTTTTACTTGGGAGCAGTGAGTACTTAGGGCTCTATTTTATAAATAAAGGTTAAGTAAAAAGAAATGTTGTTTTTTTAACAAAGGAGCACATGTGGTCTAAGTTGAAAATTTGGAGCACACACACTTATACATTGTTTTATAAACATTCACTGCCTTAGTCATTCTCATACACAAATCCCTCTGACATACTGAAATTGCTCCAAAAATGAAATTGGTTCTATGCCAAGTGACCAGTGTAAACGCTGTAAACATTTCCTTATTTAAAAAATGTAAAAAGTGATGTCTATGGGATAATGACTACATACACTATGCCATAATGAATATGCAGTGCTTGGTTGTACAAAAAAATGTAAATGCTTCATTTATATCAAAGACAGACCTGACAAACAGTCAACTCTGGGGAAAAAAATTCTCTGACATGAAGTATATTATTATTTATGATAACTCTTCGACATCAGAAATCCTCTTGGGCAAGCTAGCTGCCTATTCAAAGGCTCGCTCTTCCAGCCACCCAAGGTTTTTAGCCTTTGGTGAAATTAAGCAACGATTGGGTAGAAACGTTCTGCTTTGCATTAGGGGTTTTGTAGTTCTTTGTGCTTTTACAATCAATTAAACAAAATAGCAGAAATACTAGGAGAATAGTCTTTCTGGTGTATAAATCACTATTCGCATGACGTGCACCTGCTTGAATTCTGCTGTTCGCACACCTCTTAATATATTAATATGCTTGGAAAACTGTCGCTCTCTGGAGACCTGGTACAGCCCATTGAAACTCAAGGTTTTTTTCAGCTGAGCCTGGTGTACAGCAACTAAATTGTGTTGTATTGTAGGAATTGTTGAAGCAAAAACATGTGGTTACTCACCATTAGTAATAGATCCTAATTTCTTGTCTTCTATATTATTCATTCTGTATGGATCTGTTTTGTCTCTATTCTATATTCCAGTTAGTTTTCATTTAAGACAGGCACATAGCTAATAGTTTATTAGATTATTTCATTTCATTATTGTTTTATGTACAGAATGAGAATGGTGGGGGAAAATTAATGAAATGGTACATAGCTAAATGTAAATGTGTTCATTAGTTCTTTGTGTTTACTGTCCCTCAGGGCATTACACCCCACGGGTTTCACTGGTAAGAAGAGATGGACCCCGTGATTCAGAGATCAAACGAGAGTTGACCCTTGTCCTGGAGAGATGCCTACCAGCTAGAGTGGTATTACGCCCATCAGGTAGAGCAGAATTTACAAGCAAGGATGTTATAACAAGTGTTCAGATGCTGTAGCGAACTGAGCTTCCGATGCTTCCATCACCTTATTACAATTTTACTAATTTGATTTGGTCAGCTGGGTCTCTGTGATGTCCTCCAACAGCACCTCGGAGCTTCAAGCCACGAACCAGGAGACCAGCATCTCAGAAGGCCCCAACCAGGAGAACAGCATCTCAGAAGGCCCCAACCAGGAGAACAGCATCTCAGAAGGCCCCAACCAGGAGACCAGGTTCTCAGGAAGGCCCAACCAGGAGACCAGACTCTCATGGTGTCCCTCTGCCTGACAATCCTGCTACAATACAGGTAAATGACTAATGCATTTTAAATACATTTTTTTATTAAAAAATAGGAAACTACCATGGTTAAAAATGAGAGAATTTAAATGATTAATTTCAGATATCTTTAACTTGCATCTATTTACAACCAATACTGAAATGTCAAAAGCTCAGTGCATGTACTATAATAAAATTATTATAATATATCTGAAAATAATTTGGATTCACATCAATATAAGATTTGTGCTGGTAGATAATAAGGGACATCACAGTTCTAAGTTTAAATCATTACACCGATGTTCAACTCTAATCGGGAGGAAATTCTCAACAACACATTGTGCTCTGATGTTCAACTCTAATCGGGAGGAAGTTCACAACAACACATTGTGCTCCGATGTTCAACTCTAATCGGGAGGAAATTCACAACAACACATTGTGCTCCGATGTTCAACTCTAATTGGGAGGAAATTCACAACAACACATTGTGCTCCGATGTTCGGCTCCCAATTGTTGAGGAGGAGGGACCCAAATACTACGGAGACAGAACTGAGCCAGATATACCTGAAGGTGCTGCCAAAAAAAGATGTGCAGACTTGCAAAAGATGGCAAACAGTGACAGGGAGCGGAGGGGCAAGGATGGGGAGAGGAGGGGCAAGGACGGGAGAGGAGGGGCAAGGTCCGGGAGAGGAGGGGCAAGGTCCGGGAGAGGAGGGGCAAGGTCCGGGAGAGGAGGGGCAAGGTCCGGGAGAGGAGGGGCATCTGGCCTTAGTGAAGACTGCACCAGAGACACACATTGGGGTACAGGAGGGCACAGAATACAAGCAGTGTTACAGTTTTCCCCAATTATTATCATTTGCTAAATCTACATTTTAGGTTTTCAAAGCTCTAAAAACAAAACAAACAATTACTGCAAACATTATTTTAATCAATCAAATGCCACCTTGGTGAATTTCTATCAAAAACAAATCGCTCAGGTTTCTTGAACTTTTGACCAGTAGTGAAAAGTCCTGGGGGGGACATGTTCCTAATATTGGAGAGACCACATTACCTTCTACCATTCGGGGGACATGTCCCCCCCAGCTCCTGTACCCTAGTTCTAAATTCTCGGAAAATGTAAATTCTAAGGGATTTTCCAAGCTGAAATAAGAGCACACGTTAACCATGCAATAAAGAAAGTGTCAGATGTTTTATTGTCTATGGTACTTGTTTTTTGGGCTTTTTTTTACTGTGTGAAACAGTAGCTGACTGGTTAACTGTGTCTTTCTGTGTACAGCATTTATTTGATTATGATTACATCTATGATTTTCTATTTGAAGATGCAATACTTAGAAAGCGCACAGTGGGGGACAGTGAGTTAGCAGGCTCATTAGCACTTCAACCAGTGTTTTATTGCCTTGTCAGCGCTTAGTGCTCAGTGCTTGTGTTGCGGCAAACTTTTTGGAACTTCACTGGGAACATCATTTATGTTTGAAGAGTCTAATATACAACTTAGTGATTTAACTATTTATGCTTTGCTTATTGTAAAGGATTAATGTAGTAGGCTATGGTTTACAAGAATGATGGCAGGGTTGTCAATAATCTGTTGTTGGATTCTTGATCTCGTTCAGTTCTACAGAACAGTAGTTCTATAATTATCGAAGTATCTGCTTGCCCCAGAAACTCTTTGCGCTGACGAGATAAATAGATTTGAAGCGTAAAATTATTTGCTTTACATAACGTCATGCTTTAAAGACCGGTTTATCTCCATTCAAACCCTCTACTGTGTAGCTGAATATATCTATGAAAATATTTACAGCTGTTGTTAAAAGCAAGGCATGATTGAAGACACACATTTTTCCTTTTCAAGTAGGTTTGGGTACCGTTCGCATTTGAACCGATACCAGTACCAATATCCGTACCTGGAATTCGGTACTGGTACCCAACGGTACCTTATTTCGGTACTTAGATAAACTAAAGACATGTGCTTAAGGGTGGAAGCACATAACATATACATATGTTTATAAGTTAAAAGCTTATTGCTTACATTTTTTACATTTAGGCTAGTTACCTAAGCTGATACACAGCCGAATACTGTTATGATGATGAATGTTAAATAACATGAGTTATTTCACCTATGCTGTGTGAAATACGCTAGTGAAATGCTGTTTTTGGCACTGATTGATTTTACATTAACCAATCCTCGGTAATACTGACGTGATTTGGTCGGTACCGGTGAAAGTACAGGGTTCGGTATACCTAACCCTATTTTCAAGCCTATTTTTTCTGGTCAAGCAGCGTTATTCATTTTTCCCTGTGTTTCCTGGATATATTACACTGAAACCAAAACAATTTCACCTTACGCCGTTTTCTTTGTCTTTGCTAATTAGAGATTAGAGAAATAGTTTCTCCCAAAGAGAGCATAATGCAGCACAAAAGGTGACAGATAAAAACATATTTTTAATTAACTCTATTATAAGCATTGTTTCATGTGGCATTGTGTAAAACATGTTTCATTTTGTTGATGTAGGATGTAAAAAATATATATTTTTAACATACAGTATGCAGATCACATTTGTTGCACATTTAGAAATAAAGTCGGTAGTGCTTTTAAAACTCTGTGAGAGCCAGAACTGCAAATGAAACGATTTCATTCAGTCTTATTCATGTTTTTTCCCTTTGTTTTCTGGATATATTAAAATTGTGTACAACCTTATTTTAATGGATGATTGCCTGGTTTCATCATTCCTCAAGTATGGATATCGATTGAGCATGCACTTTGTGTCCACATCAGCAGCCAACCAACTGCACCAAGCTTTTGTAGAGAACAGTTGCTCATCAATAGTTCTGTTATGTCCTGGTTAGTTCTGTTAGCTTCTTTTGTAAAATAACTAAATAATAGCATGGAAATGATTCTATATAAGAAGTAGCCTATTAGTTTAATAGATTTTACTAGTTTTTTTTTCTTATTATCTTTAGTTTTTCATTAGTTATTTAGGGCGCGCGCCCCTACGGACTGCCAACACTCGTAGCATTTGCCTATGCTGCCTATGCCACAGGCCGGTGTTGACTTAGCACTCTGCCTAGCTCATCCCTGCTCTGCTTGAGTGAGAGAGCTGCCTTGTGAGAAAGTCAAAATAGACATATTTTAAATATTAGTCATTCTCCCCCTTTAAGCAGGAATAATGTCCGTATCGATTTTCTGTTACAAACCTAATTCCATGTGATTTGGCAGGCGTGGATTTGCTGTTTTTGTCATCCTATCACTTGGTTTAATGAATGTGGTACTGGATGAAATTAATATGAGACCTCCCCTGTAGTTCTTGTTATTAGATATCTGATTAACCAACTAAAGAAGGAATTAAAAAGAAAAGCTACGGCACAAAACACAGGCTTACTATTTAACTGCAAAAGTACCGTAAATGGAGTTGGAGGGTAGAAAATGAACATTGTTTATATTCTTAATTAGCCTAGAGTTGTCTAACAATAGCTAACTTGCTTAAGGTTTTCCATTGTCAACTCTCGAAACTCCGATCTTTGCAAATCAATTGTTTCAATGAGTGACACTTGAGAAGCCTAAAATTGCTAGTTAAACCTAGCTATCATTGGCTACCACTAACTAGCTTCTTTGCGTTGACTAGCTTGAGCAAACTAAGATTAGCTAGCTTGAGCTATTCTTCTTCATCCAGCGCATCATCTTCATTATCTTAATGTTCAACATCTCAGTTATCTTTAATCTATGCCCCTATTTTTTTGTAACAATGTTAAGCCCACTACAATGTATAAATTAATTGACACAAAATATTTCATAAATGCACTAATTTATCATCTACGATATGGAAAAATTAATAGCATGGCACGATGTTACACCAGTATTCACGTTCATACCGGTAAAACCGCCCACCACTAGGTCTATCCAAGGTCAGCAGTACATACCTATAATCTCACTCTAAACTTTATCAGTCCATTGATGTGTCTTTACTGGAATCTGTCCGGACAATCTGAAAATCAAACCATGGTTGACCACATCATCGAACACTGTTTCCTAAAACAAGAATACTCAATGTTGGCCTTTTCATACAAATCAGTGGTCCGATTTGCTAAGTGAACATGTATGGGTTTAGGGCTTTTGTGTGATCAATTGATAACTGATCTTGTTGAACAGTTGCTTTTCATTTGCATACAATACATTCTGGTTGTGAATCTTGTGCTAAAGGAATATCATTGTTTTTTGTGTTTTGCCAACTGTTTGTTATAGAACTGATATCTAAAGATAAATCATAATGTGTGTTGGAGTTTGATTCCACTAAATTAGAACTGTACACAGAGCACAACACACTGTGATGATTTTTGTTACTACAAAATAAAGGTCATGTAATGATGGTATTCAGATCTAGAGGTCAGTTTGACCTCTGCCCTCTCGTTCCAGGATGGTGAGAGTGAAGTGTCACTCAGCAGGGGAGGGGAGGCAAGGAGTTCCACTCGGGAAGGGGGGCCGGACAACCCTGCTGTCACTCAAGGAGGTGCTCCCTTGTTGCTCCCCAAAACATCAACCTCAGGTAACAGAGACACAACAATAGACTGATATAGTTTAGAGAGAGAAGACAACAATAGACTGATATAGTTTAGAGAGAGAAGACAACAATAGACTGAT
>JACXGM010040111.1:0-10405 GCA_016801145.1 Umbra pygmaea
GTGTGTGTGTGTGTGCGTGTGTGCGGATGTGTGGGCGTGTGTGTGTAAAAAATTGTGTAAAAAGTTTGATTCAATGTTGATTCAGGTTTGCTAGCTCTCGGATCATCTAATACATGAATTGGCTGTGGTCCCAAGCAGATTTGAGAACCACTGCTGTAGGAAGATCTGTCCCACCTGCACGGTGGATGCATCTCCAGTGGCTTGGACAGACCTCACTGTTTCACCACCTACTTAGTTAAAAGATTATTCACATTCATGTAAGCACAATACAAAATAACTTTGACACAATTAGGCCCTCCTTAGTCAAATATATGCAGAAGTATATTGTGTTGGGAGGCCATATGACTTAGTGGTTAGGCTTGTAGTCGGAAGGTTGCAGGTTTCATTCCTAAGTGGGCCAAATGATGTGTCCTTGAGCAAGGCACTTTACCCTAAGTTGCTCCAGGGGGATTTCCCTGTACTTACTGTAAGTCACTCTGGATAAAAGCGTCTGCTACATTTCTAAAATGTAAAATGGGTTACATAAAAGAGGAAAAGCTATCCTTTGCATAAGGCTAGCTGGTTAGGGAAACCAATGGCCATAGGGGCAATTTCACAGAGGACTTTTCATATATGCTGGGTTAAGGTGCAGTTCAGTCAGATGAGGAAAAGCAAAAGTAGAAAGCTGGCTCGGATGACCATTTAATTTGTCATTGGAGAAACAAATAAAGGCTCCAATATGATCAAAATACTTTTTTCCAGTTTAACAGCTGTCATGATCACAGTTCAGGTCTTTAGATGTTGTTGAAAACACATTCAAAATCTAATCAGCAATATTGATAATTATTTTTGTAGACTGAGTGACTCTATAGTCAAACTGTAAATTAGCTTTCGTATTCTGCTAATTGGAAGTCTAGTGAACTCTGAACTATAGCAGCGCCAATTACTTTTAGAAAAACACAATGTATATTGAAAAACATCTACAAACTTGATTTTTGATACATAAAGATACTGAGATATTTTAAGCTTGAAAAGCTAGGTTTTTGGATCATATTAAACCTGTAATTGTGTAGTCCGCATGCCTCTGGCTTTTCTAAACAACACTCTTTAGGTAATTAAATCATTTGAAATTTCGATTATAAATACAGCTTTGGAACCATAAATCCTGAACCTTTTCTTTAATATCTGAAGAGTAAATCTTTATAGTACAAACTTTTATATATTTGATATATTATTCTGAATCTCAGATGTCACCAACAGTAGGTGGTTTTATGGTACAGAAATGAGGTTTCTGCTATTACAAAGTAGAGTCGCATTTTGGGATTCCCTGATTCGTAGTATGTATTTGAGTAGCAATTTACTGGATTAAAAAGAACTCGGCAAACAGCAGAAGGAAAATAAAGACTTTCAGCTGAGAATACACAGACCCACATCGCTCATCTAACATGGTTATTTGTGGTTCAATTTCAAGGAGCTTTGTTCTTTTTCCAAAAGAAAACGTGACATTTCACCAATACACAAGTCCAGTAAAATTCCCAGGGGTGAACTTAGTGGTTTGGAGGCCTAAGGCAGAATCCAGTCTGAGGCACACCCCCAACTCCTGTGAAACACAAACATCACTACCTGCGCTAAAGCCATACAAAACAAGAGCGAGCAGCTGAGCTGATTAGCTTCATAATGGGGGATGTTTGTCAGGGCTGGCCAAAAAGTGAAGTATTAAAAACAAAATATGAAATACAGAAAATACATAAACATTTCTATAACAACGACCTAACCAGCTCCCACCACTGAAACAACTCAAGTGGAGGATTTGCTGGCTTTAAAGTTGAGTTGTTTCAATATTAATAAAATATTAATAATTAATAATACAGGGGCTTCTAATAAAGTGAGGCCTAAGGCAAGGGTGGAATATTTCATGATGCAAAAAACTAAAATAATATGCTTATTGGCTTACAGCAGCAGCTCCCAATTTAGAGGTCAGGACTCCGTCTAGGGTCGACCAATATGAAAATAGGGTCATGAGAGAATTTCCAACAACCTCCTGACATTGAAAAGCTCAACCATGACGTGCAAGTACACCCATGTTATTTTGGGCAAGTTAGCTGAGAACTGTCACCATAATAATTTGAATTGAAAGTCATATCTCCACAATACAATATTTACAATTTCAGTTGTTAATATAGTATGGAAAGAAATTTAGCAATTCATTATCATAGACCCAACTAAAGACGGAAAATATTGACTATTGATTAGTAAATGTCTTTCAAATGGTTGGGGTCAAACCAGATATAAACACTTGGTTGTTGAGTCCTGGCTTACAGCATGGTGTTGTAACGTTCCCCAGTTCCCCTTCCCTGAGAACTACAGCTTCCCTATTCTAGTCTGCTCAGAACTACAATTCCCTTAACTCGGACTCAATCACCCAAATTCTGTAGACCTGCTCTCACCCAGTCTGTATTTAAGGCTTATACACAACATTGCCTCTTCGTGAGGTATTGTAAGTACATTTTTGTCTTCTTTCTGAGTGTTCTATTGATATATTGTTAAACCAGCCTGACCCCTACATTATATATTGTGTTTCTGCCTTTGGATACTCCTCTGTACTTTAGCCTGAATTGACTGCCTTGTTTTTGGAAAGCCTGCCTGCCTGAGAACCTGATCTGTGTACTGACCTCCGCCTGTGTTACTGCCTGATTAGTGTTCCAACCTCTGCCTGCCTGACTGCCTGCTTTTTGGCTACTAACCTGTACAGAATATACATTATTGTTTGTTTTTACCTATTTGGAGTGATTCGTTACAGAATACCTCGCCCAATAACTGCTACTCCTTCACGGAGGAGGATTGGGGCTCAGGTTGTACCGGCCTTTTGGGAGGCCTGTTACTCGGTGGAAGACCCGCAGTGGGATTTCTATGAAGCCTCCTTTTGGTCTAGGAGGCTGTGGACGGCGACTATGTCCTCCCTTGTAGAGTCTTCGAGGCTCCTGCCCATTTCGAAACTCCCAAAATGGCCTCACGCCTGAGTCTCAAGTGGGCTACCAGCCCCGGTTCCAAGATGGCCGATCCCAAAATGGCCACCCGTCTCAGTTCCAAGATGGCTACCAGCCCCAGTTCCAAGATGGCCGATCCCAAAATGGGCACCAGCCTTAATTCCAAGATGGCCACCAACCCCAGTTCCAAGATGGCCGATCACAAGATGGCCACCGGCCTAAGTTCCAAGATGGCTACCAGCCCCATTTCCAAGATGGCCGATCCCAAGATGCCCACTGGCCTCAGTTCCAAGTTGGCTACCAGCCCCACTTCCCAGATGGCTGATTCCAAGATGGCCACCGGTCAGTTCCAAGATGGCCACCGGTCCCAGTTCCAAGATGGCCACCGGCCCCAGTTCCAAGAAGGACAACATCTTCACTGTGTTAAGGAGAGACCCAGAAGTGGATGGGGATTATCGGGAGTGGATGAGCCAAGGCGGCCAAGCACTCAGGGACCATCCAGACCTGGTTAGCCAGTTCTTTTCGTGGAGAGCCGGTTTTGGGTCACTCAAGAAGGAGGCTGAGACATTCCTATTGAAGCGGCTGCTCACCCGATCCCCTCATCTACTGACCTGTTTGGAAGTCGCCGTGGCCCCTCAAGAACCTCGGTCGTCCATTCGGGGCCCCTCGATGTCCTGTCAGGACCCGGAGAGCCCAGGTTCGGACGCCTATAGGTCGGGTGGGTATGGTCGTTCCCGCTCCACGGCCACAAGTGGCCGCTGTTCCCGCTCCACGGCCACAAGAGGCTGCTCAAGCCTCCCGGCCACCAGAGGCCGCTTAAGCCTCCCGGCCACCAGAGGCCGCTGTTCCCGCTCAAGCCTCCCGGCCACCAGAGGCCGCTCAAGCTTCCCGGCCACCAGAGGCCGCTCAAGCCTCCCGGCCACCAGAAGCTGCTCAAGCCTCCCGGCCACCAGAGGCCACTCAAGCCTCCCGGCCACCAGAGGTCGCTCAAGCCTCCCGGCCACCAGAGGCGCTCAAGCCTTCCGGCCACCAGAGGCCGCTCAAGCCTCCCGGCCACCAGAGGCCGCTCAAGCCTCCCGGCCACCAGAGGTCGCTTCACCACCATTGGCCGAGCCTGAGCCTTGCCTTGTCCCAGACCTGCCTTGCTCCCCGGGCCTGCCATTTTCCCTGAGCCAGAGCCTTCAATTGTTCCTCCTCCAGTCCCCGTGCCGGTGCCTGCCCTAGTTCCCGAGCTGGTGTATGCCTATGAGCCATTGTCTGCACCAGTCCCTGTGCCATTGCCTGTTCCATTTCCTGAGCCTTTCCCGGTCGCTGAGCCTGCCCTTGTCCCAGGGCCTGCCCTTGTCCCAGGGCCTGCCCTTGTACCAGTGCCGTTGGCTGCCCCTGTCCCATTGTTCCCATACCATTAGCTGTCCCTGAGCCTGCCCAAGTCTCCGGGCGTGTGCCTGATCCAATCTCTGTGCCAGTGTCTGCCCCTGTCCCCATGCCAGTGTCTGCCCCTGTCCCCGTGCCAGTGTCTGCCCCTGTCCTCATGCCAGTTCCTGCCCTAGTCCCCGCTCCGGTGCTTGTCCCCGGGCTTGCGCCTGCCTCGGTCTCTGTGCCCCTCTCTGTGTTTGTCTGTGTCTATCTGTGCTGTGTCCTTCCAGGTTCCTGTGTTTTCCGCGGTTCTGGTGCCTGGTACGCCTTTGCCTCGGCCCACCAAGCCCCCTCTGGCCTGGCCGCCTCCCGCGGGGCCATTGACTCCGCCTTTGTCGGCCCGGACTCTGCCTCTGGTGCCACCTGCCTGGCCTCCGCCTCAACCTTCGCTTCTGCCTTGCTCGGCCGGACCTCCATCTGCCTGGACTTAGCCATCCGGCCCGTCGCTACTGCCTCCGTCCTCCGGACCACCGTTGCTTCTTCGTCCCTCCGGTCTGCTGCTGCTGCCTCCGCCCTCCGGCCCGCCGTTGCTGCTTCGTCCCTCCGGTCTACTCCTGCTGCCTCCGCCCTCTGGCCCGCCGTTGTTGCTTAGTCCCTCCGGTCCGCTGCTGCTGCCGCCGCCCTCCGGCCCGCCGAGACTCCCTCCTTCTGCCTGGTCTGCTTCGCCCTGGAGTGCCTCCCCCAGCCTGGTTTCTGCCGCTATGGCCTCCTGCCTGGGTCTTCCGCCACCTGGTGGCGTGTTCGCTGTTTGGCGCCTCAGGAGCTGTGCCTTGGGGGGGGGAGTTCTGTAACATTCCCCAGTTCCCCTTCCCTGAGAACTATAGCTTCCCTATCCTAGACTGCTCAGAACAACAATTCCCATAAATCGGACTCAATCACCCAAATTCTGTACACCTGCTCCCACCCAGTCTGTATTTAAGGCTTACAACACACACCATTGCCTATTCGTGAGGTATTGTAAGTACATTTTTGTCTTCTTTCTGAGCGTTCTATTGATATATTGTTTAAACGGCCTGACCCCTACATTATATATTGTGTTTCTGCCTTTTTGAAAAGCCTGCCTGCCTGAGAACCTGATCTGTGTTCCAACCTCTGCCTGTCTGACTGCCTGCTTTTTGGCTACTAACCTGTACAGAATAAAAATTATTGTTTGTTTTTACCTATTGGGAGTGATTTGTTACAGGTGTTTCATAGGTACATATATTTATTTTGTGGTCAGAGTATATATCGAGGTAGTAGACCTAAGACATGCCCATTGCAATGTTTCTGATGTCAGGTTAATCTTAGGAGGATCCAAAATCTAGGAATGAACTAAAAAACATGACTAAACAACTCCTTCCTTTCTCCAGTCTGTTTCGACCCCACTGTACTGGTACCCACGTCACTGTTGTTGGTGAACATGTTTCTGCCTGGTGACTCCAGCTGTATCTCTCAAGAGTGAGTCCCACTGACCCTGCCCAAGACCACCAAAATGTTTTTATTCCCACCCAGACCCATTTCCACTAACTGAACTAATTGAATAGTGATCCCTACCCTGTACAGCCAAAAGAGGACTGGCCACCCCCTTGAGTCTGGCCTCTCTCTAGGTTTCTTCCTAGGCTCCACCTGCTAGGGAGTTTTTCCTAGCTATTGTTGCTTGCACTTTGTTGTTTCAGGCCAGGTTTCTGTCAAAGCACTTTGTGATGACTGCTGTTGTAAAAAGGGCTTTATAAAATAAATTTGATTCACTAATTCATTCAGGTATTACCACATATGTTGTTTTAAACTATGTTTTATGTTTATTATTTATATTATATTTTTAGCTGATTTCTGATTCATTTATTAGCATGCATTCAATAATTTGTGGTTATTTTACCTACCTTTTTAAAAATGTGTTTATAGTGTACTTACAGTAAGTCGCTCTGGATATAAACATTTCCAAAATAAGTGTAAGTCTTTATTTTTTCTAAAATCCCCAATTTGTTAATTCGCGTTTCATGCTTGTGTTATTAATTGAAAAGGTGAACTAAATTCCATAATTTCATAGTGTTGTTGGCAACAACAGACAATTGATGGCTCTCTAATAAAATGTATAGCCTGGTTTGGTGACAGACAAGAACACTCCCCCTGTCTGAATCTCAAAACACACTGCAAAATGCATACTGTTATGTATATACAGTACAGTGGTGCTTGAATGTTTGTGAACCATTTTGAACACAGGTGTCAAACTGGTTCCACGGAGGGCCTAGTGTATGCTGTGTTGTGGTTCCGCCTCCCTGAGCTGTCTTCCCCTCTCCTTATGTGTGCCTTCCCTCACTTCTGGCTCCCTTGTGCATGTTGTATGTTTTTGTCTGTCTCCTTGTTGTTCTCACTAGTTACCAAGATCCATGCACTCTATGAAGGCACCCCTTCTACAGCATTCCAGAGCATAAGTAATCAGCACCAGATCCTCTTCACCTGTACCTCCTACACACCTGGGGCTGATTGTTTTCCTCCCTATATTAAGGAGGTCAGGGCAGTCAGTTCCTGACAGATTTTGAACCCCACAGTGCTTTTCTGTGCCGTTTATAAATCTAGCCTATTTTCTGATAATTCCAAGTACTTGCTTATTTAGTCTCCAGTTCCTGATATGCTGGTTTTTGTTTTTTCCCTTCAAATAAAGCCCAATTAAAAAGTAGACTGCCAGGTGAGTGTAAGGACTGATGTTCTTTAATCTGAACATGAGTACTGACACCACCAACGGAAACCTCCTCCCCCTCGGGAATACTCCTCACCTGAGGAGTATGCATAGATGTCACCTGGAGGCGTGTCTCTGTCTATCACGGCTTGGTGAGGAAGGGAGATCAGGCAAGGAACAGAGTTCTGTTGTTTTTAATGAACCCATTTACTTGTACTTAATACACACAATGTTTACAAATAATAATACTTCCTAAATTGCTCAATGGACATATAATGGAGAATGCACAAAGAATATAGATCACTAAAACACTAAGCTCTAAAAACACGGCATAGGTAATCTACAGAGCGTACCCCTTATCTCAACAATACATAGGTACAGTATCACTACTTACGACATGCATCAGTGGTGAGGCACAAAAAGTAGTTTTCCCAAGTCCATCATTAACAGCAAGCCCAGAATCTCACACGTAACAATCATCAATGAACCGCGTCACTCCCCTGGTTATCAGAGCATATATAACCGCTAATAGACACAGCTGTAAGTAATTATCAAACAAGCACTTAAATTAACTATACTGAGACATATCTATAGGTCCTTGTATCAATGGGGGTGGCTTGAAGGGATTTATGACCCTTCCTCCTTGTAAAACATCTTCAGTTCAGTTAGGTTTGATGGTTGCCGAGCATGGACAGCCCGCTTCAAATCACCCCACAGATTTTCAATGATATTCAGGTCTGGGGACTGGGATGGCCATTCCAGAACATTGTACTTGTAGATTTTGAGCAGTGTTTTGGGTTGTTGTCTTGTTGAAATATCCAGCCTTGGCATAATTTCAACTTTGTGACTGATTCCTCTACAATATTCTCAAGTATCTGCTGATCATGCGACCCTCAACTCATGCGACCCTCAACTTTAACAAGTTTCCAAGTACTGGCACTGGCCACACAACCTCACAGCATGATGGAAGCTCCACCAGATTTTACTGTGGGTAGCAAGTGTTTGTCTTGGTATGCTGTGTTCTTTTTTCAACATGCATAACGCCCCTTGTTATGACCAAATATCTCCATCTTTGTTTCAACAGTCCACTGCACCTTCTTCCAAAATGAAGCTGGCTTGTCCAAATGTGTGTTTGCATACCTCAAGCAACTCTGTTTTTGGAATGTGTGCAGAAAAGGCTTCTTCCGCATCACTCTCCCGTACAGCTTTTACTTGTGCAAAGTGCGCCGTTGTTGAACGATGCACAGTGACACAATCTGCAGCAAGATGATGTTGTACGTCTTTGGAGGTGATCTGTGGGCTGTTTTTGACTGTTCTCACCATTCTTCACCTTTGCCTCTCTGATATTTTACTTGGCCTGCCACTTCTGGCCTTAACATTAACTGTGGCTGTGATCTTCTATTACCTCACTATGTTCCTCAAAGTGGACACTGACAGCTTAAATCTCTGCAATAGATTTTTGTTGCCTTCCCCTAAACCATAATGTTGAACAATCTTTGTTTTCAGGTAATTTCAGAGTTGTTTTAAGTCCCCCATGTTGCCACTCTTCAGAGAAGAGTCAAAGAGATTAACTTGTAATTGCCACTCTGGCCGGGCATTGTCCAGCACCAGGTGGAACCCAGGTCCCACTACCCCGCATTCCAAATTATTATGTAAATTATATTTTATACAGATTTTCCTAAATAGTCGATGCAAATGACAGTCAGTATGATTTTCAACCATTAGGGTATAAGTCGAATTTCAATGAACAAACCACCCAATAAAAACAGTATTTTTTTCAAAAATGAAAAATGAAAAATGTGGTGTGGCATGGAGAAGGCACTTGAAAAAGCACATAAACCAAAGAAAATAAATTTTTGTTGCTACTGAAGGAAGACTAAACAAAAACAAGTCAGCCAGCCTAAATTTTAATTTGTGTAGAGTACATACTGGGAAATAGATTTGTGAAATATAGTTTGAATAGATTCATGCCTCATACAGTTACAGCATCTGCAAGAGAATGGATGATGTGCACTAAGATGATGTGCACTTTTTCTAGACAGAAATAGGATCAAGATTAAACAATTACTGCTTGGATGTTGTTAATTTTATTTATTATTTATATAACATTCTAATATAGTTAAACAAAAATTGAACTGTGTGTTGAATGCATGTACATTTTTTGAAAACCCCTGCAAATGTTTCTTAAATCAACCCCATTGAAAGCCTCTACAATGTGATCAAAAGGAAGATGAATAGTCACAAGCCATCAAAGAAAGCTGAGCTGCTTGACTTTTTGCACCTTGAGTGACAAAGTCACCCAACATCAATGTGAGCGACTGGTGAAGACTATACAAAGACGCATGAAAGCCAATTATTATTTTTATACATTTATTATTATTCCACCAAATATTGCTTTCTGAACTCTCCCTAAGAATCACTCATTAGTAATGTTTAAAAATGTATATATATGAACTGATTTTCTTGGCATTATTCAAGGTCTGAAAATGCACTATTTTTTTGACCCATTGTCATTTTCTGCGAATGACATTTTCACTTTAACTAAACACATAACTATCAATTGTAAAACCAGATTAAATGGTTTCTTAATATTTTCCTGAACTGTATTTACATCCATGGGCCTGTTTTCCTCAAATATCCATGACATAAGATAGCCTAAAGATTTCTCCACACTTAACTAAAACGACATCTGGTCAATATGAATATAGTTTGTTTTTACATTACTTAAGGCAATTTAGTGTGGCACAATGGCACTTTCACAGATGTGGAAGTTCACAACCCACTTTTAAATTTCCCTTTTATTTCCCTACATTATTCAAGAATAATCATTAATATGCTGCTTTAAATCATGAAAGAAAAATGCACCAGTGTGAAAACTCCTTGATTAATAATATACAAATATGCAGAGCTGCCAACTTTTCAAAAAACCTTGGAGTGAGATTTTGTCAGGGGTGACCAAAATTATGCCACGCACGCAGGTTGTTGGCTCAGATATCAGAGAATTGTAATTGATTTGATGTTGTACCCATGTTGTACCCTGCATTATGGTGGTTTGTGGGGAGGCCCAAAGCCGTTGATAGGGGCAGCCTATTGGAGATGGACAATATTAGTTACATTCTGTGAAGCAGACATAGCTGAAGGTCCATCCCCAGGAAATTTGGGGTTAATTAATGTGATTTCCTGCATTCTAGTAGATTTTTGAGTGGTCTGCTAAAGATGTGCAATACCTGAAATTACTCTGATACATGTTTGGAATCATGACTTGTACGGCCTTCTAGACTTGAGCTTAACATTCCACCAGAAAACGTTTGTGTGTCTAAATGCCTATGTACCACAATAAAGCCTTATTCATAGACCAGTGTTTAAA
>JACXGM010040112.1:0-10406 GCA_016801145.1 Umbra pygmaea
TCGCCTTCAGAATAATAGCGCTTGATTCAACGCGATACACATCGCGTAACAACAAAGGAAACATTGCACATTTCGAAAATATGCCACTAAACTCTATTAGAAAAGTGTGACATTTACTTACTAATATTTTAATAAGACCATTTACATTTGCAATCTGGATTGCTTATATAATAAATAGACAGAGTCATTGTTGCTAGCAGCGTGAGCCCAGTGTGCGACAGTAATAATCATCCGTGCAGAACCACCGTGCGCGATACAACGTTGGTAACATTGATTAAACGAAGCCTCGAGTCAAGTCATTTTGTTTCGACATATTTTTGTAATCGAGTTATTCGAGGAATCGTTTCAGCCCTAGTATACACATTACTCCCAATAGTCACACTATACACATTACTCACACTACTCACAGTATACACATTATCCACACTAACAGTATACACATTACTCACGATAGTCACACTATACACATTACTCACACTACTCGCATTATACACATTACTCACACTACTCACATTATACACATTACTGACACTACTCACACTATACACATTACTCACACTACTCACAGTATACACATTACTCACACTACTCACATTATACACATTATCCACACAAAAGTATTCACATTACTCACAATAGTCACAGTAAACACATTACTCACACTGCTCACATTATACACATTATCCACACTAACAGTTTTTACATTACTCACAATAGTCACAGTAAACACATTACTCACACTGCTCACATTATACACATTATCCACACTAACAGTATACACATTACTCACACTAGTCACAGTGTACGCATTATTCACCCTACTCACATATTACACATTACTAACATTATACACACTACTTAAACTAACAGTATACACACTACTAACAGTATACACTTTAATCACACTGCTCACAGTATACACACTACATGTATATTTCTCTCTCACTAGTGATTATTACTCCATTATAAGAGGTTAATATAGCTGTGTATTAGGCCAGTGGTTCCCAAACCTCTTCTCAGGGACCCCCAGACAGGCCATGTTTTAACCCTGAAATAGCACACCTGATTAAATTAGTCAAAGGTGTAATGTGTAGTTGACTAATTTAATCATTTCAGGGTGAAAATAAAAACATGGCCTGTCTGGGAGTCCCCGAGGAGAGGTTTGGGAACCACTGTATTAGGCTACCCCATAATAGCTTTTGAATCCACGCTTTCCTACGTAAATGGATCACAGCATTTACCTGACCCGTGTTTGCCCTTCAATTTTAATCCTATTTCTATCCTATCCCAGATCACAGAGGTTGCATCTCCATTTAAGTGGGAACAATCAAAGATGGTTCTTCACACAAACATGTTTACTGTTGGAAGCTGATCTTATGACCTTAGCAAAGTGATACATGACGTCTCACACATTTTTAACCACAAGCATGGCAACAACAACAATCTTCTTTTTACATCTTCCTCTCCTGATCCTACTCCTCCCCCCTAACAAGGTAAGATCATTTGTAATTGGTTGTGAATGGTTCCCCTAGGCTGGAGGGGGTGGAGCCCACTGATTGACAGGGGTGGTAATCAGTGTAATGGCCAGCAGACAAGGGTGTTTAACAGCTGTTTACCAAGGTGTGCTGAAAGCCCTGCTGGTGGCAGTGAAAGGAGCAGAACTGTGCTCCACATGTGGGGAATAAGTAGGAATTTAGAAATAAACATAGTGTTTTTCTTTACCAGGCCGTTCAGGGACTTTCAGCCTTTCCAGTGTGTGAAAAACACAGAGTTCCTTTGCATGCTCTAATAAATTGAAGAGGGAAACAAATGGGTCTCTCTTCAGCTCCTGCGTCCTTCTCTCCTTAGTGACCCAGAAACAGTTAAACTGTAAGGCAGTATAACTATTTTATGAGGTAAATGGGGGAGATTGCTCCTCTACCTGTATGTTTTGCTCCTTTCCACAGAGAAAGCGTATGCTTTTGTTATCATAGATGAGCTTAGAAAACCAGCCATGCCCTCAATGTAGCAGATTTATTCTTATGTTTCATTGCAAACACACACAGTCTTAACCCGTCCTTGCCACTACCAGATCTCACCACGTCTTCCCTCCATAACAGTGGATAGACTGTTGGAAAGCCCAGCTAATTGTGGTTCTGATGCATCGTCTCCAGGGAGGCAAGCCTGCTAATTTCAATAAGGGTAAACAAGCAAGCGCTCCCCTCTGACGGCTATGGATTAATTAAAGCCACTCGCCCTTATGTGCTGACTGGGAGAGAGAGTGAGGAAGAGAGGCAGAGATAAGTGTGAAAAAATTGTGAAAAGATTTATCCCAGAGAGAGAGAGAAAATGTATAAGTTGGGAGAAGAAATAGAAGATGGAGTGAGATGGAGAGAGATGGAGGGAGGGCGATGCAATAAAGGGACATTCACCAAAAAAACAACAAATTGAGACAAGCTCATTTTAGCGAATTACCGTCCCTTTCATTCGGCAAGGCCGCTCCCATCCTTGTGTCAGTAAAGTGGAAGTCCCAATGAGGAATTGAATGAAAGTGCCCCTGAATGAGTTTGCTGTTCGCAACTTATCAACCTGGAATCATTCATGCCACTTCTCTTTTTTCTCTGTGCGAATGGCATTCTATTGTACACACAGGCATGGCCACATTTAATACGCTTTTATTTTTGCAATCCTCTTTCTTCCTTCCATATTTTTCTTCTTCTGGTAATTCTCCTTTCTCTCCTTACCTTTCTAATTTATTCTCTCCTTCACCAATTCTGTTTTTCCTCTTTCTAATCCTTCAATGTCTTTCTTGCTTTTTCAGTTCAATTCGATTTGAACGACTTTATTGGCATGACATAAACGTACATAATTCCTGCGGAAATCAGGAGTTCACATGAATTAATTCACAATATCACGAAAGTGACAACCATAAATAAGATAGCTTTTTTCTCTTACAGTAACAGCACTCTGTCTTTCTCTCTCTACCTTGATGTTTTTCCTAATGTTCTCTGTCGGTCTCTCCCTTCCGTCTGTCTCTCCCTTCTGTCTGTCTCTCCCTTCTGTCTGTCTCTCCCTTCTGTCTGTCACCTTCTTCTGTCGGTCTCTCTTTAAACTACCCTCATTCTTCCTCTTGAGAGCAGGTTCGGCCAGCTGAGCTCATCACCGTGGGCCAGGAGGTTAATTCCCTGGACTCTTAACTGTATAACTGGCTCTGCCATTTTTATTAAAGACACCTGCAGCCTAATCCTTTTTTTTTCATATATATATTTTTTATTGTCCCCCTACCCGCATGCCACCGGAGCAGCCATTAACCGCCATGCCCGCTGCCTCGCCAGCCCAGCCGGGCTCATAAATCTGCCGGCCCGCCAACGCCCTCCCCCCAGAGATGAATGGCATAATGGAGTTTCATTAGTGACTGTCGTTGTCCCCCCAGCACCCCCTGCCCCCCCTCCACGCTCCATAGACAGTAGAGGATCTCCCACAATCCCCTCTTCTATGTAAGAGCCCTTTACATCATGAGGCACTCGGTCTTTGACTTTCCATTCCAGCCATGCTGGGTTCGAGCCTGGGGACTCTTTTGGCCAGTGATTTAGGATGTCAGGTTTGTGAGAGAATTGTGAATGAATTGCAGTAAGGGTGTTGTTTGTGTGTGGGTGGGGGGCAATGGTGTGAAAATGACAGTGTGTTCGGCAAAGGCGTATCTGTGCATGAGTGTCTTTGATGGTGTGTGTTGAACAGAGAAAGGAGAGACGGCCCTGTGTGTGGGTGTGTGTGTGTGTGTGTGTGTGTGTGTGTGTGTGTGTGTGTGTGTGTGTGAGAGAGATAAGTCTGCGAATGTCTTTGATTCATCATCAGGATTTATGGCTGTAATAATGGAGGCTCTGTGACTTGGCTGTGACTGTGGCTCACACGGAGCAACATCCATTGCCTCACTCTTTATCTGCCACAGCAGAGAGGCCAGCACTGCACGACTACACACACGACCCGGACCACTGCTTTGTATGGGATCACACTGAACCGTCACTCATCTGTCCTTAGAATCTGCATCAGTTCGGTTTGAATAATTAAAAAGACACTCTTATTAAACCAACTTACAAAAGCATTTAGGGTTAAGTGCCTTGCTCAAGGGCACAACGTTGTGGGATGGTGAAGGGCGCTCACATGGTTCCTCTAAACACGTTGCCAAACCATCTGATTCTTAGGCCTAAAAAAAAGTTTGGTTCCTGTTGGTTGTCAGTTGAGGTCATGGGTCGGTAGGGATTTTTATTTTTTTTATTTTTATTTTTTTCTGCAGTGGCAGCAAGGGATAGGTAGGATTTTTTCTTCATAGTAGCGATGGATACTTTATTTTTTCATAACATAGCCTATCTGTACTCCATGTACACTACCACCTTGTGTGTCCCAGCATGTTACACACACACACACACACACACACACACACACACACACACACACACACACACACACAGAGAAAAGCATGCTCCCCAGAATGTAATTTTTCAGCTCCTCTTTTTTGGTCTGTACCACTTTCGGGGGGGGGCAAATGAAGTTGCTGTGGACAAAACAGCATCTCAAATCCGTCCGGAGTGCACACTAGCCCTAAAATGACCCAGCAACAAATTAATACAAATGTTGAGAAATAACATTACTATATCATTTAGTACTACAGCCTACTATCCGATTTGATATTATTACAAATTCCCCAAAATTGATCACTGATAGTGTTTTTAGAATTAGACGTAATCTTATGTATGAATCTTTGGTAGTTAATAGCATATTCATGTAACACATCTATTATATTCTTTGCTAATAATTATTGAGTTTTTTTAACAGAGTATCATCAATAAACAATAATATTCAAAAAATAGGCCTATTCCTGGTATTTGGCCAACTACCAATAGCTGGAAGGAAGATTGGTTTTGCCTTAATAGGCTAATGTTAACATATATGATGTTGACCGTGTGTCATGTTAGTGAAGAAGAAACTCATATTTCTCACTTTGCTGTGCACTGACCGGTTTTCAAATGTTGGGAGCGAGTGTATAAGGCGCAATGAGTCTCTAGCGTTTGACTTCATTGTCCGACATTGGTGACAGTGACCAGCGCAATATACTTCATTAGAATGTTTGGATTTGATTAAAGCAATGACTTTCAATGATATTTGCAAATAAGTTATTTATTTTCATTATTCAATAAATGAACTGTTCTAATTCTTATTTTCTATTTTGCCTGAAACATTTTTATGTTCGCATGATAGACTGTGCTTAATTAAGCCTGCAGTCGAATCGCGACCTGCAGATCAAACAGACGACTAAATTGAATTCAGGCCAAGAAGCTTGGCTTTTAACTCAGTAAAAGGAATTGTTCAAAAGTAATAAAATATAGGCCTATGAATCGCATACAACACCTGCTCTAATGCAACACAACGAGATCGTGGAGATTTACAGCACAATGAAAGTGGGTCGTTATTTTCGTTGATTTGAGGTTGCCTACTGAGCGATGCGCAATCTAATACTAATCACAAGAAATATGTAACAGTAAACAACACTGCAAGGATATAAATAAAAATATAATAAACAAGACTCAACAGACAAGGCTGATAAGATAACTAACAAATTAGCTGCGTTGATGAGGTACGGAGCAGCCGCATCACCTGCTATTCCTGTTCTGTACTAAAATGTTGGTTGTGATCCCTGCTATTTTTTGCAACTCTTAGATGAAGGGTTAATGTTGAGCGTGTATCATGTTAGTGAAGAAGAAACTAATTTCTCACTTTGCTGTGCACTCACCGGTTTGCAGATGTTGGGAGCGAGATTGTAAGGCGCAATTAGTCTCCAGCGTTTGAATGCATTGTCCGACTTTGGTGACGGTGACCAGCGCAGTGTACTTTGTTTGAATGTTTGGATTTGTTTTGATTTGTTACGTCTGTTTGAGTCTTGTTTAGGATATTTTTATTTATGTCCTTGCAGTGTTGTTTACTGTAACATATTTCTTGTGATTATTATTAGATTGTGCATCGATCAGGTTACCTCAAATCAACAAAAATATTGTTCTGTACAAAAACGGTAGGTCATAAAATAAATTTGGGTCGCACATAAATTGACAGGGTCAGTCGGGAACCGGAACCAAACAAAATTTTTTGTAAGGCCTTATCACACTGCTTTTCCAACACAGAAGCCTTTAGTCAGCTCATGCGTGGTAGAGCATCATCTCATTCCCTTTAAGAGCAGGCCTGCTTGTTCCATGGAGGATTGTTATTATAATGGCGGATTGCTGTTGATTTGTTTTTTTTACAAAATGTAAATAAAGAAATGTCACAAAGACTTACTTTCCGATGTTTTGGACTCACTCTCATTGAATCACAAAGTTATGAATGCATGGTGATATTTTTGCAATGTAGTCTAATATCAGGCCGAGATCACTTTGCTTACCTCACTATAGACGATGCAGCAACTCTTCTGTCAAATAAACTCTCCTCTCCCGTTCTGCTACTGGGGCATTTGGGTTAAGTGGCAAAGGCAAAGGCACATGCATTTCATCATCATGGCTTCTTAAGTCCTCTAATATTAGGGGTGTGACGGTTATTAAATTACCGTGAGACTGACGGTTATAGATGAACACCGTCATTAGAACGCTATAACCGCCAAAACCTTGTTATAAAAATATATATATTAAGTTAATCATACCATCAAAATACTAATTTAAAATAATTGTTTTACTAACAGTCTGTGTTATAAATGTTATAGGCTACGTCTTTTCCAACTGTATTTGCTTCTTTGGAAAAAAGCACAATTGAGATTTGCAGATACATGCATGCAGCGCATGGGTCAATCTTTGAAGCCGCTCAACAGAGTTCAATGGCAAGTGTGGAGGGTGGGGGTGCAAGGTGGCCTATCGTTCAAACAACACCTATTCATTAGAGTGGCTGAGGGTGAATAGTATGTTTCTTTCCCCAGTGAGGTGAAAATATGGATCTTGTTATAAAAAAGTTAAATCGGCTGTTTAGGCATATTTCGGTTTAAACCTTCACACAAAAGGCGCTACGCAAACTGCGGTTACAGTCTAGTATAATAACGTGATGGATGAGATTATTTGTACAGTTTACACTGACAAAATGTGTTTGCCAATCTCAAAATTATTGATTTCACTCCATTGCCCATAAACATTTGAATGCATGAAGATGTTGAGGGCACATTTTTCAGTGACGCATCCTTGAGGAAACAAAATTTCTTGTCACTGAATGACATAGTGAAGCTGGTCATGTAAACTAATGTTACTGTACACTCTACAAGCCCTTACACTATGTAATTCATTTTTTTCAGGTATTTAAATTGGGACATTTATGTAATTACAGGAAAATACAAAGTGAAGGATCTTGTAGGTTAAATGCAGACTAGAGCCGTTCCTTTGTATTTTTTCGAATATAAAAATAAACAAATTTCAGCAATGTAATGTGTCCGACTTTTTTATATTTATCTTAGATTAACAATGAATGTCCAGTACAGAACGCTTTGCATCGAAAAATAGCTAAGTCAATTACAAAAATAATTCACAGCTTAAACTGAAAAAATTCTCGCTAAAGCACAGAGTTCACTCCATGCCCGTACTTCCTTGGTGAACGCAAGTACTTGTTGATCTGGTTTTATCTTAACTATACAATCCAACGCGCCCCTGTGGTGAAATGTGTTAATGAATTGCCTAAAATACAACAGGTCGATAGTTCAAATCTTTTCTCTACCCATGGAATTATCTATTTTTGAACAGAGACACCCAACAGTTTCATTCTATATAAAAACATGGGCACAGACAAATTCTCTTAACATATATGCCAAGCAGTTTGTGCAAACAGATTTTACAGTATCACTATCCGTTTGGTAATCCCGGGCGGACTCAGTGATTAACAGGCTTTAATGTAAATCCTCACTGATTTGACACGTTTGATTGAGGGCGATTCTATTTAGGGAATTCAACAATGAGAACAGTGATCAGACTCTCCGTGGGGGGAGGTGGGGCCATTGTAATGTGAATGTAGCATTCCAAACACTGACTCACAAACATCAGTAGAGGTCAGAGGGATTAATTAAATAACTGTGAAATAAAGATTTTGGCTGATGGAATACTTGGGTCAATTACAACTTATTTTAATGTGATTTTCAGTATAGAATAAAGTCAAGGGCAAAAAGATACAAACACATGATGATAAATTCCAAATATGCTCACATCAGGTTTGATCCAACAACATTACTGTATTGTTTACAAACAGGGAGCGAACAACAAACCCATCAGTTTTTTTCATCTGCAGGTGAGCTTACAAATAGGAAGATCCTTCACTTTGTATTTTTATGTAATGACATAAATGTCCAAACTATATGCCAAAAGGACAAATCACATTTTTTAAGGGATTGTATACAGTAACATTAGAATTTGTGATCAACTTGATTTCTTTGTAATAATTGTTTCTTTTATCTCCACAAAAAATACCCCCCAAACTCATGATTCGAACCCGGGAACCTCTGGCTGATAGGCACTGTGTAATACATCACACAGAGTGGTATAATGACAGTGGTATAATGACAGAGTGGTATAATGACAGAGCAGTTTAATGACATAATAGTATAATGACAGAGCGGTATAATGACAGAGCGGTTAAATGACAGAGCGGTATAATGACAGAGCAGTATAATGACAGAGCGGTTTAATGACAGAGCAGTATAACGACAGAGCGGTTTAATGACAGAGTGGAATATTAACACAGTGGTTTAGTGACATAATAGTATAATGACAGAAGGGTATAATTACTTAGCAGTTGATGATAGAGTGTTTTCATGACAGAATGGGAATAGTAACAGTGGTTTAATGTCAGAATGGTATAATGAAAGTGTTATAATGATAGAGTGGAATATTCTCAGAATGTTATAATGACAAAATGGTATAATGACAGAGTGGTATAATGACAGAGTGGTATAATGACAGAGTGGTATAATGACAGAGTGGTATAATGACAGAGTGGTATAATGACAGAGTGGTATAATGACAGAGTGGTATAATGACAGAGTGGTATAATGACAGAGTGGTATAATGACAGAGTGGTATAATGACAGAGTGGTATAATGACAGAGTGGTATAATGACAGAAAGGTTTATGAAAGAGTGGGGTAATGACAGAGTGAGGTAATGACAGAGTGAGGTAATGACAGAGTGAGGTAATGACAGAGTGGTTAAATGACAGAGCGGTTAAATGACAGAGCGGTTAAATGACAGAGCGGTATAATGACAGAGGGGTATAATGACAGAGCGGTATAATGACAGAGCAGTTTAATGACAGAGCGGTATAATGACAGAGCAGTATAATGACAGAATGTTATATTGACTGAGCTGTTATAGTGACAAAGCGGTTTATTTACAGAGTGGTTTAATGATAGAATTGTTTATGACAGAATGGAATATTAACAGAGCGATTTAATGACAAAGCGTTTGTAATGATACTCCCAAGGTAAAAAAGAACAATAATGTTTATTTACTACAGAGTTACAAATCCAAGGCAGTAATAGCTCAGGCGAAGGTACAGAGGAAAATCCAAGGCAGAATACTCAACAAACGATGCAGGGGTCAGGCCAGAATAACAATACTAGAATGTAGGCGACGGTACAGAGGATAATCCAAGTCAGAATACAACAAACAATGCAAAGGTCAAACCGGAATAACAATATAAGAATGGAATGCTCAGAAAGGAGAAACTCAATACTCACAATACCTCGCGAAGAGGCAATGGTGTGTTTGTGTCATATATAGGACTGGGTGAGAGCAGGTGAATGGAATTTGGTTGATTGAGTCCGGGTTATGGGAAACGTAGTTCTGAGGAGGCAAGACCAGGGAAGCTGTAGTTCACAGGGAAGATGAACTGGGGAATGGGAATTGTAGTTCTGAGCAATCTAGGAAGGGGAACATGTAGTTCTCTGGGAAGAGGAACTGAGAAACGTTACAGCGGTTAAATCACAGAATGGTTTATCACAGAGTGGTATAATGACAGAGCGGTTAAATGACCGAATGGTTTATCACAGAGTAGGGGTGCAACGGATCATGAAACTCACGGATCGGATAGGTTTTCGGATCAGAGTCACGGATCGGATCATTTTTCGGATCAGCAAAATTAAAAATATATAAAATAATTGGAATTTGGGTTAGTTGTTTTTATAATTTTCTGTGGTTATGATGAGCAATATGAGAGAAAAATTTGGTTAATATTGATCGTTGTTTAGGTATATTAAATCACCTTAAGCCTTTTCCTCGCCATAGGAGCCAATGAAGAAGAAAACTTTAAGGTGAAATTATATAATCGTCTTCTAATTATATGATCGTTGGATTTCGGTTAGTTATTTTGACAGGCTTAAGTGTTCATAACAAGAAATGGCCATGAGAAATTTGGTGA
>JACXGM010040113.1:0-10404 GCA_016801145.1 Umbra pygmaea
CTGAGGTGCCTTGATACAGCACTCTGGGAACAGCCTATTTGTTCAGAAATTTATTTCTGTGTCTTACCCTCTTGCTTGAGGGTGTCAATGATGGCCTTCTGGACAGCAGTCAGGTCGGCAGTCTTACCCATGATTGTGGTTTTGAGTAATGAAACAGGCTGGGAGTTTTTAAAAGCCTCAGGAATCTTTTGCAGGTGTTAAGAGTTAATTAGTTGATTCAGATGATTAGGTTAATAGCTCGTTTAGAGACCCTTTTCATGATATGCTAATTCTTTAAGATATGAATTTTGGGTTTTCATGAGCTGTATGCCAAAATCATCAGTATTAAAACAATAAATGACCTGAAATATCTCAGTTGGTGTGCAATGAATCTAAAATATATGAAAGTTTAATTTTTATCATTATATTATGGAAAACAATGAACTTTATCACAATATGCTAATTTCTTGAGAAGGACCTATAGTTACTTTCAATAAAGAGTAACACAGTAATGTAACATAGTTACTTTCAATAAAGAGTAATGCAGAAATGTAACCTATTTACATTTTGGAGAAGTAACTACGTAAAGTAACTAGTTACTTTTTAAAGTAACGTTCCCCAACACTGGTGATACAGTATATTTTATGTTTATGAGACATACACTAAAATATATTGGCAAATGTATGTGGACACTTGACCATCATACTCATAAGAGCTTGCTGGTTATCTTGTAACAAAATTATGGGCATTATTATGGAGTTGCCCTCCCCATTTGTGGCTATTAAGGCTGACACTCTTCTGGGAAGGCTTTCCACAAGATTTTGGAGTATGCTTGTGGGAAATTGTGCCCATTCATCAGAAGAGCATTTGTGAGGTCAGGCACTGTTTTTGAACATGAAATCCTGGCTCACGAACACAGTTGAACTGAATTCCAATGGTGTTCAATGGGGTTGAGGTCTGGGCTCTATGCAGCCCATTCAATTTCCTCCACACCAAACTCATTGAACCATGTCTTTATGGACCCCACTTTGTACACATTCATGCTGGAACAGGAATGGGCCTTCCCTAAACATTTTCCACAAAGTTGGAAACACCCAATTGTCTAAAATGTATTTAGCGTTAAGATGACCCTTCATTGGAACTAAGGGGCCTAGCCCAAACCCTGAAAAACAGCTCCAGACCACTGTCTGAGGAAATACTCCAAAATGGGATAAGTTCTTACTTCATGCAGCCCAGACGAGCTGAAAAATACACAAACAATCTAACAATTAAAGCAGACTGGGCAGAGTCTTACATTTTTTGTGTTTGTCTTTAGTTTTATTTTAATTTGTGTCTACCTTTACTTCTATCATTATTTTTACTCTGTTTATATTTTTATGTTTGCAATGTCATAACATTTAAATGTATGAACTAGGCACAGGTTTTGAAAGGGAAATGATGATTAGGAAGTGTTTGTTGTGAATGTGTACATTGCTGAATATGTCTGTGTTGTTGCAGTTGGTAAAGTGCCTGTGTGTGTTTGTGTGTGTGGCCGTGTGTATGTACCAGTGATATTTTCCAGAGCTCTGATCACTCAGCACTCCTTTCATAGTCCGCCTGCAGTTCTCCAGTGTTGAAGTAGGTGGGTGGAGCAGAGCTATTGAGTGACAGGGTAGACACCCCATATATCTGACAAGAGAGCAGCAGTTATCTAAGCAGCCTGTTTTCACCACAGTGCATAGGAGTGCATGGAGTCACATAAACCCGAGGTGCACGCACACACCAACACATGCATACATGTAGAATTGCACATATGCATATGCAGTTTTACAAATATGCACATGCATACATTCATATACATGTGCCATTTTAAAAACACACACATGCATATGCAGTTTTAAAAATACATACATGCATGCAAGCAAACCTGCAAGCTTTATCACACACATAGCACACACACACATAGCAGTCACTAAGCATTCCATGAGATACACTGCGCCCTCAAACACAAATACTCAACCATCTGACAACACCCACCACTCCCTGTAAACACTTCTATACTCCATGCTTTCACCTTTGACCTGACTAAGCCCCTCCCCCAATGCTAACACTCCTAGGTCATCACCTTTGACTGAACACTTATTCACACCACAGACTCAAATTCCACTGCTGTCTCACTTGGAACAACAATATGGTGCATATGGAAGCTTCATAATGACTGTGTGGAATCTGTTATCACTCTTGCGTCATACCTTGTCAGTGTACCATAGCTTACTACTACCTTCAAAACAAAATACAGCAACAGTTCCTAGACGTCTGTAAAACCAGAACATGACACCCCTCAATCCATTGGGCTGTTCAAATAGCTCACTCTGTGTACAAATCGGCCATTTTCAACAGAAGGGAAAATAACAAATATCGAATTACCCTAATTGAAAGGTTGAACATATGGCTAACTCAAGTTTTCAGTATAACATTTCCTTCCTGTTTTTTTGTGGGGTTCCTCACTCTTGTCTCTGTAGATGTGTGTGTATGTGTGTAGGTGTCTAATGGGAAGTTTCAGAGATGTAGGAGCTGGAGCCAGCTGTGGGTCTCTCTGTAAGCTGGTCTTTGTGCAGCGCCGCGGCGGCTCAGGCCTGTGATCCCACATCCTTAAACACAGTGATTAGATAGACACCACCACAGCATGGACTTCCAATGAGGCAGCAGATTCCAGGTCAGTGAAACGTACACACGCACAGACTGTTTGAATCACTAACATTTTATGGAGCTGACTGCTCTCAAATGATAACAGTTCCCTCTGAAGGCCTCTTTAATTACCCAACGGCTGGTTGTGAGGCAACAGATAATAAATTATGCTGTGAAAGAGTAGGACTGCTTTTAAGATTATGTAAGTAAATTTAAAATGTACTACACCCGAGAGCATCTCATTCCTAAAGTTATGTCACACACTTAATTAGTGGCAGCTTCATACTTTGCAGTCTGGGAATACTATTTTAAGATGCTCACGGTAAATTCTGACACCTTGCACTTAAATAAATGCCATTCCTCAGAATTTGCCAGGTATCATTTTAAATATTGTGCTTCCTGGTCAGAACACTGCTTATTACGAGGAGTTTGAATACTCAACTGAAAGCAAGCTACATTGCCAATATGGCAACCACATAAAAAAATGAATGAGTGGATTTAACAACAGTAAATGACTATAAAATTAAAATTTATGTTCCTCATTTTCAAAAAAATATGCTTGTGCATAAACAAATCAGTTTTTGCTACTTGACGGTCTGCATCACAGCCTGGTGAAGGAACAACATTGCGAGGCATAATTGGGTCTCTGCTATTACTCATTCATCACATTTCTCTAAATCGACACCTTTGGAAAGCCTGTATTATCAAGGTGTTCACACATCACAGCCACTGACTAATAATTTATTAATATTATTATTATTAACATTATACTCTTGTACGTTCCTTCTTTTTCTTGCATTGTCGAGCAGAAATCATTTCAATGTGTGATTTGCCTTGTATATCCTCTGCATTTTCCTTGAAAATGTAATTATTTTTGGTTTTAATGCTCATATTAGGATCCTACTCTTGCAAGAAAACATCATATAGATCCATTTTTAGATTGCTACTTAAAAATGGAGTATGGCTGACATACAGTAGTTAGTGAATGTAGAATGAAATAATACTTGTGATTTAATGTTTACATATGTAAACCTAGCATCCTCTAACAGGGTGTGTTACACTGAGCGCCATGATGACTGACCTCTCCTGTTCCCATGGCCTTGAGTACAGGCCACAGGAGAAAATGACCACCTTGAACCAACCACCCTACACGGCGACAGCCCCTGGGACCTGTGATTGGTGGGTTTGTGAGAGACATGCTTTGTGATTGGTGAGCCTGTAATTTCCAGTGGAAGTGAAGGTAACAGAGTCATGTGGGAAGAAGAGGAATGAACGGCCATCTGAACAAGTGGGGAGAAATCCTTCACTAAAACAGGCCGCGTGCGAAGAGCAACTTATGATCAAGTCTGCCAGTGTGACCTGAGAGCATGGAGCATTGTCAAAAAATCCACTATCATCAACGGGTTTCGAAAGGCTGGACTGCTGCGTGTTGAAGAGGGCTCAGCGTGGGATTTGCCTCCGGATGAAAGTGACGAGAGCGACAATAAAAACGATCCAATATTGGATGAAGCAATTCTGAGGCGATTCAACTCCGACACAGAAGGAGATGACTTCAGTGGTTTCAATGCACATGAGGAGGAAGATAGTGACCAATGACCTTCTTGGTAGGTTACTGTTTACTGCATTTTCTTTATTTTTTGTTACAAGCCGTGTTTCGTTATAGCCAATTTATTTTTGTTACAAGCCGTGTTTCGTTACAGGTGAACGCTTATACCATCTACGGCAGGAAACCAGATGGGTGCAGGAGTTTGGAGTGGAGCGTGTGTGCACTCATTGATCACTTTCGGTGTAGCGTGCACTGAGGTGAATGTGCTGTTCTCCTCAGCACCTGTGTTGGCTTACCCTGACCCTTCATTGCCTTTCGTGCAAGAGGTGAACAATTCCAATAATGGGGTAGGGGCAGTTCTATTACAACGGTAAGGTATGCCTGCCAAGCTCCGCCCTTGTGCCTTTTTTTGAAGAACCTGACACCCGCCGAACGGAACTATGACATGGGTGATTGCAAGCTGTAAGCAACCGACGATTGCAACTGACGTTTCTCAAAGGGCTGACCACCAAACACACCACCTGACCACCGTAACCTGGAGTACATCTGGGACCTGTATACCCATGTCTTCTGCTATTATAGCATCCCAGATGCAGCCTGATCTCTCAGAAATGTGTGAAACTGCCACAGAGTCTGAACTTCAGATTCCGTGGCAGTTTCACGGAATGGGACCAAAATCCTTGGCAGTTTCACGGAAAAGTCTGCTATGGACACAGAGTGAGACCTTGCTGTTAACTCGATCTAAGCCTTACCCAAACCCTTACCCTAAACTTAACCACTCAGAAACCTTGCTGTTAATTAGATCTAAGCCTTACCCAAACCCTTACTCTAACATTAACCACTCAGAAACCTTGCTGTTAATTCGATCTAAGCCTTACCCTTACCCTAACCTTAACCACTCAGAAACATTGCTGTAAATTTGATCTAAGCCTTACCCAAACCCTTAACCTAACCTTAACCTTGCTGTTATATCCATGTAGCATGTGTTATGTCATAATGTATTGTTTTTTTAACCATGGTGATAGTGAGGAAAAAAAGGATGAAAAAGCATTTTTGCAACACGTCTGCATCGCGCTGGAATAGAAAACAAAATACATGCAAAGTGTCTGCATGGATTTAAACTTGCAATCTTTAGTATGTGAGTTGCATATTTTTACCCCCACCCACCGTCCCCAACCTGCCAACCTCCAAAATCTACAGTATTTACACTCTGCTATGTCATCAAGTGATTCTGTGAAACTGCCACAGATTTAGAAGTTAAGGATCTGTGTTAATTTCACAGAATATTCTGACATGCCGTGAAACTGCCACGGAGTTTGAAGTTAAGTGTCCGTGGTAGTATCACAGAGTTCTGAGAGATCACGTTGCCCAGATGATATTGTGTCAAACTGGGGCCCCAAATTCACCTCTCCAGTGTGGAAAGCCTTTATGGATACGTTGGGGGTCTCACCTCCGGGTTCCATCTGGAGGACAATGGGCAGGTGGAGTGTATAAACCAGGAAGCGAACAGGTTCCTAATGCCAGGACCATCTGAGGGAGTGGTCAGGTTTCCTGCCCTGGGCAGAGTATGCCAAGTGCTCACTCCGCAACTCCTCCAATAACCTCAAAACTTTCAAATGTGTGTTGGGGTTCTAGCTGGACCTGGCCTGTATAATACGAGCAAGACCAAGGCCTCTGCAGTGGATGAGTTCCGGCGTCCAGTGGTGTGTATGCCACCTGAAGGTCAAGGCTGACCACCACCATAAGGAGTCACCAGTCTACTGACATTTACATTGATATTTTAGTCTTTTAGCATATACTCTTATCCACAGCAACTTACAGTAAGCACAGGGACATTCCCCCGGAGCAACTAAGTGTGAAGTGCCTTGTCCAAGGACACAATGACAAATAGCACAGTCAGGAGGAGCTGTTCTGGAACCCAACCTGCTGTGGGAGTTTCATCTGCACTGGCCGGACCACTCAGGGCTGCATCCTCTGGGTTGTCCTCAGGGTTATGGGTGTCGTGCCGCTGGGGTTACGTCTTGGGGGGTACTGTCACGTCTCCTAATCCTGAGGCTCTGCCTGCTGGCATGTGGAGAGCCCGAAGTTCAACGTCACCAGCCTTCTGACGCTGTTGTAAAGTACCCCTCTCTTAATTACTGTGAACCTGTGTCTTGTTGGTTCATTGGGAAGTGTATATAGTGTGTGTTTGTTGTAGACAAAAAACGATTCGCTGTGGTTATGTCCATATAATGAAGCAAGTCGGCCAGGTAACCTGACACCCCTTCTTTGGCAGCTCACGGACTGAGTCTACACTGTTGCTCAGTTACCTATGCTCATGCACAATAACTCTTGAACTCTTGAACTGTTGGCAGCTGTGAAGGCAAGTGTCAATTTTGCTAAAGCAGTTTATGGACATAACCACAGCAAATCATTGTCCCTAAATGTGTAATGGTTGTATACTGCAGCAAGAGGTAAACACGGTTTTGGCAATACAGATTGTTTGAGTTATTCTCGCTACTGACAGCACTTCAGATATTCAAACAATAGATCTACGTTTTGAAATCGCCCAGAATTCTCCTTTAAACCCATTGCTGGCGAATGATAAACAATACCCATTGTTCAGCATTCAAGCAAAGGAATAGGGCATTTTTAGGGTGAATCCCATTTCTCTGTCTTACCCCTTCCCCTACTCCTACGTCTTGTCCCATCCCTCGAAACAGATTGGTTAGGGGTAGGGATAAAAACTTACCCCTATTAAATGAGACACCACTTGGTTACGGTTACGTCATCAAGCATGTATTGACGTCTCCAAAGCAAGTAGTGTTATGCACTGATATCAAATGAAATTAGCTGATAATGGAGTTTAGTTAAAACTGTAGACATGCATGGAGTCCATTCAAGGCAAGTCAGAGAAATGCGGGACTGTTGTGCAAATCAGCAATGTAACGTTATCGTAACAAACTAGCGATTTTGAAAAACTTTTCAATTAAGAACATGGTTGCAAATATATGTACTGGACTGTGTAGACCTAATACAAGTCTGGCGTCATTTTTTAATCAATTAGTCAAGCCGAAAATACATTTATGGGACTCTCTGAATGATCTGGCCGCTTTTGTTGTCGGTTAGGCAGTGTATTCTGGGCACCCCTTGGATTCAAGTAAGCTCGCGAAAATGTTTGGTTTTAAGGGGTATCTACACCCTAGCCCTACCCCATCGATCAAAATGAGAATTGTGATACCCTTACTCTCACCTGAACGCGCAAAAAAAAGGGTAAGGGGTAAGGGGAAGGGTTAAGACAGAGAATTGGGATTCACCCTTAGTCTTTAAAAGAGAAAAAAAACAATTAATAGGATTGTCCTTATTTCCATAATAATTTCAATAGTTTGTTCCAAGACAATTAACTTGCAAGAACGCACAAACAAAAATGGAGGCATGATTCCTGAGTCAGTAGAAAGGGTGGTTCAAACTGAAGAAATCTATTGCAAACTGCACATCACTAGGCGCTATAGCAATTAATTTAAAATTGTCACAAAATATTATTGGCATTAGCAAAAGGGGGCGTTGTTTCATTTGTGGTAACAACATTAGTTGCTGAACATTTTCTCTGACATTTACTCCCCCACCTTAAGGCTTTAAATACACAATTCCTCTTAGACCCTTAACTCCAAAAGACAATGCACTTTGTGCTAACTCCAAAGGACTTACTTCCTGAAAGGTGCATGAAAAATTCCCCTGCCACTCTGACTTCACTTCCTTTTACCCCAGGCAACTTCCTGTGATCGTTAGTCGAACTGCCGAGATCACCAGGAACCCTGAAGTGCATCCAGATGTGTACATACACAATCATTTTTTTGATGAGTAAATAAACATGTTGCTGTAGAAACCAGGTCAAGGGTGATAGACCGTTTAATTGATGGACTGTTCCATTGTTAGACTGTTCCATTGTTCTATTGCCAAATTGACAGTTTACGCAATGCTTTTTGACACAGTGAAATCCAATGAAATCTCTTATCTCCCTGTACAGTTTTATGGGAGATATTGGAGTTTATACCCCATCTATTAACTGTGTGTTGAAAGAATTATGGAGTTAAACAGTATTTTGGTGGGCTTTTCAGAGGTGAAGCAGAGGTTGGAAAAGAGGAAGTCTATATCATTTTTATGGTGGGCGGTCAGGTAGCGATAGCTAATTGTCCAGCTGGAGCTTTGAGGAACAGGTACAACCCCGCCCCCAACCACTACACTCCTGGGTAGCCACCTGTCTTCATACCACAATTCATGTCTGCTTGCTTTGATGACGGAAGGAGGGTGAGGGGGCAGCACAGGAGTGTCAGGGGCTCTTTGATCCCTGTTACTCCCCACATGTAGTGATTGGGCCCCAGGAGAGGCACATCACATCTTGCTGTTGCCCTCCCGATTTCCCTCCGTTCTGCCTGGCCTGCAGCTTGACCCGGAGCTCTGATCTACAGTGACAGGTGAACCAGATATTGGGGCTGGAACGTGGCTAAGAATCAAGGCGGTCTAACAGAGCTGTCATGGAAAACACATGCACTGTGTGTGTGCGCGTGCGTGCGTGTGTGTGAAGGAAAGACATGCCCATAAACAATGGAACACAAACACTCAGACCCATGCATAACAAATGCATGTACAAAAACACAGATGCACACATATACACTAAGAGACCCATGCTCATGTGCACTCACCAACACACACATCACGATCACACGGCCTACAGGTAATTCAGTACAGTGAGCGTGTCTCGGCGTAATCGGATTTATGACCGTTCAGTTCATACAGAGTTGATTTGTTTTAGGTTAAAACTAAAGTGTTCTGACCTAGTAACCTTCTACTTCTGCTTAGAGAAGGTAAATGAAAGCAGAAAGATTTGCATTACATGTGGTTTTGAAAAGATACGAGACAGTGAGTTGGGAGGTTGAATCACTACGCCCACAAAATAAGTCAAGGAACAGTGGATTCATTGTACTGCAACCCTGGACAATTCTTTAATGAAGGGAGCCACAACCAATGAGCCCGGCGAGCAGCCATAGACTATGAACTGACTCACACAATGATTAACACTCAGCAAACAGGTTTGGCCAATGCCAGGACATTACAATCACCTACAATGCAGCCTCGGGGCCCTCAATACACAACCTAGATACTGTTGTCATCCTACAGAACCACTGTACAGTAAATCATGTCGGTAAGCCCCTTCAATAAGCCAGCCCTGTACAAACCATGCCCTGGAAATAGCATTCCTATACTACTGCCAGGCCTAGACCTAAGTCCTGGCATGTCACTGTTAGCCTTTCAGGCAGTCAGACTCCCTCATTCATTTTAGACTAGCAATAAGCCTGTTAAACATTGAGAGTTATGTATACCTTTTTGATGGATGAGAATTTGGAATAGCAATGCCTGAGGTTTGCTCTAATCACAGATCTAGAATCAAATATCCCGGGGCGGGGGAGAACAAATATTTGACCATTTGTCAGTGTTTAGTTTCAGTGTAACTCGATTCTTATGAACTGTAATATAGTTATCATCTTGACAAAACACACCCTCTTGCAAGACATGGGAATAAACAAAGGTGATACTGTACAATGTTGATCGCAAATTATGAGTTTGCCACTGTGTGCCACTCACACTTAAATGACAGTTTGGCCTTTCCATTTTAAATATTGTGTCTGATAATAAAAGTTTTCTACTACATTTCATAAAGGGAATAACGATAATGATCATTTGATGAAAGTGTTGAATTATTATATTTAAAAAACAATATTTACATTAATTTTTGCAGTTTAACATTTTATTATTTAACTTGTTTTAGTGGTATTGTAAACAATAATTAAATGTAATCCATAAAATGAGTTATTCATAAAGTCAGCCACTGACAGGGAAAAGCTGAGACAATGTATTTATGAATCTAGGTAATCTTAGAAACTAGCTAAATAGATATAAATTACGGTACCTTTGCAACCAAGCTAACATCATGCCATGATTCAGAATTCCTATTTATATAAACTATCCTTCTTGTAGTGTACAGGTCCTTCTCAAGAAATTAGCATATTGTGATAAAGTTCATTATTTTCCATAATGTAATGATAAAAATTAAACTTTCATATATTTTAGATTCATTGCACACCAACTGAAATATTTCAGGTCATTTATTGTTTTAATACTGATGATTTTGGCATACAGCTCATGAAAACCCAAAATTCCTATCTCAAAGAATT
>JACXGM010040114.1:0-10404 GCA_016801145.1 Umbra pygmaea
CAGTTAACGGTTAATAATCGGTTAACAAGTTCCGGTTGTCGGTCAGGAAAATTACCCGAAATGAGCATCCCTAGTCTCCAAAGATGATGCATGATTTTGTTTATACTCTCAGCTTAATGAACCAATCAATACAATCTTATCTCCCATAATTCTATGCTAGTCATGAACTGTCATGTAATATAAAGTATGACAAAAATGTTAATGTTGCAGATGTGATAGGTGGAATTTTGGACATATCTACTGTGCATCTCTCAGTGGTCACCCTGTCTGTCTGTTGGTCTGTCTTTCTCTCTTTGTCTCCCTGTTCGACCTGTCAACTCTTCCCATGACCTGAGCTTGTAAGTGTGGCTCAGAGGCCAGTAACAGCTTTCAGGTCAATGGGCAAACTCCAAACTCTAGAACTACCAGGAAAAAACACCCCTCATTTACCCAAGCACTTTTCATGGCTTTCTGCCAAGCAGAGCCATAGTGCCATAACAGTGCTAAGGGTGATGGATGCTGTGGAAGCTAAAACAAGATACTCAGATGGGTCACATCTACACTGGGACCAATAATCCATAAAGCTACCTATGTAGCTTACTACCAAAGCTGCCCTGGTCAGAAGTAGCACACTATATTAGAGAATAGGATCAATCATAAATCATTATGTCATTGGATGTCATCTGCCACAGCACTTTATGCAAAACACATTCCTGTCTAGCACTGAGCAGTGGCTTGTTTTTTTGCCTACAGGCACATTTATTGCCAGCCATCAAATAAGGCTGCACTGCCACAACCTGCGCGATGTGTTTGGGAGGCAGATACAAGATGTGGAAAATAGCTGTGTATGTGTGTTAGGGTACGAAATGTGCTCAATGGACTTACAGATCTGTAGGAGACAGTAAGTATTTTATTCAAAACCATCAGTGTTCTCATCTGCAGACAATAACAAGAGTGGAGCCAATTGTGCAGCGGGGGACCTGCAGTGGAGATGTTCAACTGGGGCTATTAGGCAGAAAGTGAAAGATATGCATGCACTTGTAGGGCCCTATGGTTTCTGTTGCGGAATGCACTGACGGAATCGCGGAATCTATACATAAAAACGGAATTTACTTTTAATCACGGAACCTGCATATTTTCCTGTGTTGATATTTCAAACCTAAGTGTTCACATAACTGACTACAGTGTAAAACACTCACAAACATAACCAGTCAGATACTTTTGAATCCTGCTAAAAGAGCCTACGATAGTAGAGCCCTATGTTTTTCACGATGCAGAGAGTACGGACGGAACTGCAGGATCCAGACATTAAACACAGAATTCAGACGTTAACGTGGAACTTAGCAAAGTATTTATATTTTTTCTATAATCCAAATACAGTCCCGTAATATTAACAAGTAACAACTGTCATTGTGTTTCTCCTAATACAAAAGGCAGCAAACATGAAAGTTCATTTGCGCTCTATATATAGGCTAAATATGAAATGTGTGTTTCTCTACCGAACTTGGCCAGCATGCGACCAATCATATCGTTTAAACGTTGTAATGCTTTTGATAGCTGACAGCTATAAACAACGGTTTTTACTTCCAATCAGACAACAATTGATTTTCTCCGACAGGTCCTAACTTATCTCATTCGGCTGGGACAGGGAACGGGTAAGTACAGCCTTGACCCATTCACCACTCTTACCTAACCAGCCTGATGCTGACTTAATTATACCTGAAATGGTCCCCTTTTCTTTACATGCCATGGTACAAAAGAAAGTTCACTATACTTTACTGAATATAGTTACTTGGGATGGATTACAATCCATGGAAAAAAGCTATTTGACTATCAATGTACCAAAAGAGAAGGAAAACTGAGACGACAGTGTCTTGTAAACAGGAAACATCCCACAGGATAGCTGCTTGTTATTGCTGTTTACACAGCCAACGGGAATGTATTAATTAATCAGCAGCTTGTTGTAGCAGCATTAAGATTACAATTTTTGTATTGTCACATCACCACCATTGAAAATATTGAAGTATTATAAAACACTGTTAAAAACTCTTACAGATGGATTTGTCTAGAACCAAATAAAAGTTACGATCTTCATCCCGCAAACACACACACACACACACAAATTTGAGCTTACATCCAAAACCAAAATCAACAATGCACTACTAGAGAGTTAATCCCCCCACACACACACACCAGGGCCAAACACAATTCCAAAGCTACTACTTACTTGGAAAGGGACACTCCTCCTGCTTTTCCAATGAGCTCCTCGTGATGTAGCACTGCATCGTTCCAGGGAATGTCCAGGAATTTGAGCAGCGTCCTCATCCATTTCTTTGGATGCAGGACCAACTGTTCGTAATGCACAGGAAGGCACTTGTCCAAAGCCTCCATGCACTGAGTGTACATGGTCTCTATGGCCCGATTCCATTTGGTCAGGCAGTCTCTGTAGCTACCTAGGTCGAACCCAGCGATCGTCACCTTTCGCGAAATCATCGAATGGACTGAGGCGCGTCCGTCTCTTATCATGAGGATAAACTTGGCATGTGGAAAGATCTTTGCCAAATAAGAGAGAGATTTTAGGGCAAAGGGGTCCTTGTTGCACAAGAACTTAGCGGGCTCGCCATGCTTCACAATGATCTCCAGGAGGAAAGCTTGCATGGCAGCATCCAGAACCTCGTCCGTCACTCCCGCCTCATCCAACCTCATCTTTTCCCTCCCAGATCGTGACCACATCTGTTTCATGGCCAGTATGCGAGGTATGACCCGGGTCTCTTCCCCGCACCGTACTTCGGGGTGAGCATCCAACATGGCCCTCATCAAAGTGGTCCCACTCCGGGGAACTCCTCCAATAAACACCAGAGGCATGTCCTTGTTGTAGATAAACGGAACTGAGAGGTTGCGGCCGCCGGCTCCAAAGCCCCGCATGGTTGCGGACAAACCCCCAAGGAGAACCCCGCCAGGCTCCTGGAGACTCCCCACAAACCCCTGTCCCCCAGGATAGCTGCTTCGCTCCTCAATGCGATGGTGGCACTCCATGGCGTGGCGACCCAGATAGAAGACGGTGGCAGAGCTGATGACTAGACAGGCCACTAGCAGGTTCTGCTTCAACTTCCCGATCAACATTCTATCAGGTCTAGGGAGGCGGTGGGTACCAGAGGTGAATTAGGGTGTTGGGGAAATGGAATGGGGTGTCCCACCCTTCAAGGTTGCCGGTGGGGGGCAGAATGTCGGATGTGTTTCACGGTGTTCAGCGCTCGTCGTGTACCTAACTCCATGAGGCCTGGGGGAAGAAACATAAAATGTGTTAATCTGTAAAATATTTTTAGTTGCCTATGGCTATTCCTCACAAAAGTATAATCTTGGATGACTTGCGTCTAAACATCTGGGTTTAACATGTGCAAAGAATACATAGACCTCAAATGTTATTATTAGAAGTCCAGAGGATGGTGGATAGTGTTGAAAAGTGAAAATAGGCCCTACAAAACAGAGATAATAAACCAGATAATAGAGTAAATGATATCAGCCCTTTAATTACTGTATCTTTTTTCTTTAAATCAACATTATCTATACTATTTAACAATTAATCACAAATGCCTAAAATGCAATGCTAGTATTCATTGAAAGAGCAGACTGTTTCAATGTAAAATGTATCAACAATACTAATCTTTGAATCTTACAACCTTCGTACTCCACTCGCAGAAAGTACCGGATTGAGAATCAAAGCAAGCACCTTCAATAAATGCTTTAAACCTTTCCTGCAGTGAGCGAAATCAAAGTCTCACAGATCATTTTTCAGTAGTCTTAAAATAAGCATAAAGCAAAAAGGCAATTTAAATATAAGCATATTAAATTAAATATCAAGGCACTTGTAGCATCAGAGATTAAATATTTTAAATGTCAAGATTGAATCTCAACATTACACTTCATATAGAGTCCTGGTCAAAAGTTCTGAGAATGGCACAAGTATTGGTCTCCACAAAGTTTGCTGCTTCATTGTTCTTAGATCTTTTTGTCAGTAGTTACTATGGTATACTGAAGTATAACTACAAGCATTCCAAAAGTGTCAAAGGCTCTTACTGGCAATTTGAGTTTATGCCAGTGGTCCTCAAACCCTTCCATGGAGGGCCTAGTGTATGCAGGTTTTCGCTTTTACCTTGTACAAGCCTGATGGAGTAGCTCACTAATTGGTTAGTATCTCCCCTCCCCTGGCAGTCTAGGTCCTAATTATGCTCTAATTGAAGGGAAAGACCAAAAACCAGCATACACTAGACCCTCCATGGTAGGGTTTGAGGACCACTGGTTTATGCAGTCAATATTTGCAGAGTTGACCCGTCTATTTCAAGACCTGCAATCCACCCTGGCATGCTGTCAATTAACTTCTGGGCCACATCCTGACTGACGGAAGCCCATTCTTGCATGATCAATGCTTAGAGTTTGTCAGAATTTGTGGCGTTTTGTTTGTCCACCCACCTCTTGAGGATCGACCACAAGTTCTCAAAGGGATTAAGGTCTGGGGAGTTTCCTGGCCATGGACCCAAAGTTTTGATGTTTTGTTCACCGAGACACTTAGTTATCACTTTTGCCTGTTTTCCGGATGGCCCAAACAATCAGAAAGGGGACTCACCAGAGAAAATGACTTTACCCCAGTCCTCAGCAGTCTAATCCCTGTACCTTTTGCAGAATATTAGTCTACCCCTGATGTTTTTCATGGAGAGAAGTGACTTTGTTTCTGCCCTTATTGACACCAGGCCCTCCACCAAAAGTCTTCACCTCACTGTGCATGCAGATGCACTCACACCTGTCTGCTGCCATTCCACACCTGAATCAACTTTAAGAGATGGTCCTTGCACTTGCTGGACTTTCATGGGTGCCCTGACGCCTTCCTCACAACAATTTAAACATTCTCCTTGAAGTTCTTGATGATCCGATAAATGGTTGATTTACATGAAAACATACTGGCAGCAATATCCTTGCCTGTGAAGCCCTTTTTGTGCCAAGTAATAATGATGGCACGTGTTTCCTTGCAGGTAACCATGGTTGACAAAGGTTATTCTAACTCAATCAGCATGGCAGTGTGCTCTCAAGCCTCATCCTCATCAACTCTCACCTGTGTTAATGAGACAATCACTGATATGATGGCAGCTAGTCCTTTTGTGGCAAGGCTGAAATGCAGTGGAATTTTTTTGTGGGGATTAAGTTCATTTTGATGGTAAAAAGGGATTTTGTAATTCATTGCAATGCATCTGATCACTCTTCATGACATTCTGGAGTAAATGCAAATTGCCATCATCAACACTAAGGCAGCAGATTGTGAAAACGAGTATTTGGGTAATTCTAAAAACTTTTGTCCACGACTGTACGTAAAACAAATATAAAACCACTAGTTTGACCCACTGAGCATCTCTGAATAGTTACCTGATGATACACTAACAATTTGTCATTTCAGTTCCATTGTGATTATGTAGTGTGATACTGGAATTCACACCTCAGACAATAAATCTGAAGGTATTACATTTTCCTTCAAATTGAATTTGTTCTGTGACTGATTTAGCTCAAGTAACAGGTTGTAAATAGGAAGCAAAACAAGCCACCAGTATTTAAAAAATTATACACAAATAAGAAGCAAGCATTACATTCACACATTTAGTAGAACATATATTTATGTAGGAAATGTGAAATTCCTTATATCCTATGTGTAGATGCTAATCCAATTATGATGCCATCTGAACTGCTGTACAACGTAATTTCCATAACCATAATAAAAAAGGTTGGACATTGGGTGAAATAAGCAGTCGCCATGGCTTCGGTTAATTTCTTCTTACAGTAAAATAAACCCAATGAGAAATTCATTGACAAACATGTAAAGTTACAGAAATGAAGCTTGACTTAGAAAACCTGTAATGATCACATTTCCTCTGGCTGATGATGTTATCCAGTTCAAGCCGAAACCATTGTACAACTATAGTGTAAAAAAACAGAGAATGAGAGAAAGAGCGAACGATGGAGAGAAAAAGCATGGCTGCATTAAGTGCTTAGTCTAAACCTTAAGCATTTAGGAATTCCCCAGTGGCAGATTGAGCCAAAGAGACCCTAATCTAAAAGCAAGATGCTAACATTAATATTTAGCCCTGAGAGAAACAATTTAAATGTTATTATCCCCCCCCACTCCTTCCCATTATTCAAAGTGCATGCTGAAAGGCATCCGATTCTAAAAACACTCCATAACTAATTTGACTAGAAGTGTATGGAATACGACAGCGTAGGGAATCTTTCGGAGTGTATATTTGTGAAAGTCAATAGAAACAAACCTGTCCAGAAAAAAAAACTTACCCCTCATCTTTAATTTGTCCCTAAGCAGATGGTCTTTAAATTGTGCCTTGCAGGCAACACTTCAAAAAAGTGGGTAGTGTGACATCACATGAAGAGGCTTTACTCTGTTAGTCTGGTCATAAACCTTGCATTCCTGCTCACAGCATCCCATTTTTCGAGGCGGTACTTTCAACCGGCCTGGTTAGAAGCAGTGCCCTACATCCAGAAATAGGGTACAATGTGACAAAATCCTAGTGACAAATTGCTGGTGGGTCACTGGCCACATGAAGAGATGTTATACCAATCTATGAGAGTGGCCCTCGTTCTCATAAAGATAAAGTGGAAAAGGAGGCAGGAAGATGAGAGTTCTGGAAAAAAAGTGGCAGGGGGCCGCTCTCATAGGCCACAGTGTGGAGACAAGCTGCAGGGCTGCAAAAATGACTAGCAGAACAGTTAGTAATCTGTCAACTCAGCTGGAAGAATGGAGCTTTCCACCAGCAGAAATAGCAGCAGGCTAGCTAGTTAGACTGTCTAAAGTAGCTACAGTGGAGAGTGGTTAATCCATGGCTGTGCGTTCAAACAGGATTCAACATGTTAAATCAGAGGGTCTGTTATCTGGACCTATGGATGTCTCTATGGGGGTGCAACAGGGTTAGATTCTTGGGCCGACACTTTTTTCTGTGTATATTAATGATGTCACTCGTGCTGCTGGTGACTCTCAGATCCACCTCTATGCAGATGACACCATTCTATACACACCGGCCCTTCAATGGACTCTGTATTAACTAACCTCCAAAAGAGCTTTGACTCCATTCAACATACCAGCACTACCTTCAACTGCTCTTAAACCCCACCAAAACTAAATGCATGCTATTCAACCGCACACTTCCTGTACCCGCCAGCCTGACTAGCATCTCCACTCTGGATGGGTCCAAACTGGATTATGTGGACACCTACAAATACCTAGGTGTCTGGTTAGATTGCTCACTTTCGTTCCAGCGTCACATTAACATTCTCCAATCTAAAATAAAATCTAGGATTGGCTTCCTATTTAGAAACAAGGCCTCCTTCACCTACGCTGCCAAAAAGACCCTGGTAAAAATGACCATCCTTCCAATCCTTGATTTCGGGGATGTAATTTACAAAACTGCCTCTACCTCCCTACTTAAAAAGCTAAACATAGTCTATAATAGTGCCATCCGATTTGTTACCAATGCGCCATTTAACACCCACCACTGTGACCTATATGCATTAGTGGGCTGGCCCTCATTACAAACTCGGCGCCTGACCCACTGGTATCACCTAATTTACAAGACAAGCCTAAGAAAAACCCCTCCTTACCTAAACTCACTCCTCACCATTGCCTCACCCTCCCGTAACCTGCGCTCATCCAGGTATTTCTCCCTGATCACACCAAAAGCCCACACCTCCTTTGGTTGAAATTCCTTCCAGTTCGCCGCAGCTAACGATTGGAATGAGCTACAGAAGACTCTGAAACTCGTGACCACTGTCCCCCTCACTTCCTTTAAATCACGATTATCAGAGCTTCTGTCTAACCATTGCACCTGCTGACCCCCCCCCTCACATGTACACTACCTCTCCCTATCTGATCCATTACCTTAGCATTTGACCAATAAGCACCGTTGTATATACTGTCTTGAACAGTATTTTATTTTCAATTTGTTATTTATTCAACTGTTATTTGCACTGTTACCATTTGCACAATTCATTCTAGTGTTAATTTATTACATTGTATTTGCCTGCCACTCTGTATACTAATTTGATCTACCTCTAAATCTCAGATTTCTTTGCACTAATTGTACATTTACTTACATATACCTCTTTCAATTTTGACTGTATTTTTTATCTTTCTTCCTTACTCTACCATTCGTGTAACTCTTGTGTATTTGTATTCATGTGTAACTATGTCTGTACTTGCACCTTTTTGCTTGATCTTGGCCAGGTCGCCGTTTTAAATGAGAAATTGTTCTCAACGTGCCCACCTGGTTAAATAAAGGTTAAATAAAAATAAAAAATAAAATAAAAAAAACACTTTAGTGCCATGTGTTTAATATAGAACATCAACTCAAATAAGGATGTTAACAAGTAAAGTGATGTAGTACTATTTCAACATAACATTCAGTATGAACATATCTTAATATGTGTAGATGTCATAAAGGTGGGCGGGGTTTGGACAAATGACAAGGAATTATAACAAATGGACATGCAGTTGGAGAAATCACACCCTAGTCCCCATGTAGTGCACTACATTTAATTAGAGCTCGTAGCAATTAGAGAAGCATGCCAGCTATAAGTGCATCACAATGACACAATCTCCGCACATGCACACACGCACTATCTTCTGTGACTTTGATGGATGGCTATGATGTATCGATCTTCGAATGCATTATTCAACTTCTCTGACAACCAACGCTACTTGCTGAACAAGCACAGGTGGAGATGTAGATTTAAATATGTAACAACAGTGAAAATACTACACCAGTCACAATGAATAAATACCTTAATAAGTGCACAGGTACAAATGTTATCTATGGCGGCACACCGAAAAAGTCTGAACACAGACACAACTGGAAAAAACATAATTTGACATTACAGCCACAGTCGTTCCCAAGGAAAAATTATTTAGACAAAATGGAATGTTTCATTTTTCTAATTGGTATTCAATATTTGAGATACAATAGTGTGTGCATGCATTATCCAACCGCCCGTCTCAGTCAGACAGGCAGTCAGTCAGTCAGTCAGACTGTGAGTAAAGGGAATGTTCCCTTCAAATAATAACAACAAATGATAGGATTGAGAGACATAATGGAGATAAAAACAACAAGGTATTTATCCATCACATACAAGGCTGTTATGTTTAGAAACAGGATTGCAGCTTTTCGTGATTTGCTAAATGTTTGTTTGTGACGGCCGAGGACTGCTACATGGACTAGTCTTGTTCTATCTAGCAAATTACAGTGAGTGCATATATTTAAGAGAAACTAGGTGAAATAAACAACTCAGTAGTAAAAGTATTCAATATTGAAACAGTGAACAGGCAAAAACAAAAAACTGATTATGTGACAAAAATAAATATTTTTTTAACTAAGCAGGTTTCCAATGAGATTAATGAAACTGAGTTCGCCAAACCTGGGAAAAAAGTGGGAGAAGCCAATCACAAATTAGCAAGACTCAGCAATATGATGGGTTCTGGCATTTTTCTAGGAGACACTGAAGTGTAATAGAATTCACCGTGCACTCCTAAACTGTTCCAGTTCCATCGCTGTAGACTTCCACTGCCCACTCTCTGAGCTTCCTCTCCCTGTGGGGAATGAAAAATGTCAATGTTGCTTCAGATTCATAAAGACGCTGAGCTGTCAGGCTCTTCTGACAATCTCTCAGAAAAAATATTAATGAACAAGCTGTAGAGGGATTTGTACCAGAAAATCATTAATGCATCTTTCCATAACCTATTTAAAGTAATCTCAGATTTATATTAGATTGGTTGACTTAAGGTGATAACTAGAGATGTAACGGTTTCAAGGTTTCATGGTTTACCTCGGTTTTAAGTTGTCATACTGTGGCCATTATCTTGTTTGAGGTATTGCATTTATTTGAAGTCAGAATAATTTCTGAATTGGAAAAGGAATGAACATTCCCATTATAAATATCAGTACAATTAAGAGAAAGCTCCATTTAAACAGATTCATATAAACTTCAAGCGATAAAGAAAATCTCTAAATCTCTTTAGTTTTTATTTCTGCACGTTCTGCACTGTCGCTCATACAGTATGATCGACTAGCACTTTTGGATATACGTAATTCACTGGATACAGACTTTTTTTCCACTTACCGGAGTAATTGCTGCAACTGGAATATCCTGCCGTCGTCGACTTGTTTACTCACACGCAGGCGACACAGGAAGAAGAAAAGAGGAAAGCGAGCGGGGGCTCTATGCAGATCACGAACGAGATACAGCAATCCACCGTTACCGAGCATTTTACTTGCAAATGTTCAATCACTTGACAATAAAATGGACGAACTTCATGCTCGGATTATCTTCCAGCGAGACATTGCCAACTGCTGCGTGCTAGCTTTTACTGAAACGTGGCTGGAT
>JACXGM010040115.1:0-10421 GCA_016801145.1 Umbra pygmaea
GTTTAAAATCTCCCCAGAGTGGCTACTGTAGATGATATTAAGGTCAGGAGACTGTGACCACTCCAAAACCTTCACATTTGTCTACTGTAACCACTGGAGGGTCAACTTGGCCTTGTACTTAGGGTCATTGTCATGCTGGAATGTTGAAGAGCGTCCCATGTGCAGCTTTCATGCAAACGAATGCAAATTGTCTACCAGTATTGACCGATAACAGGCAGCAGTCATCTTGACATCAATTTTCACAAGGTTCCTCGTGCCTTTAGAGCTCACACAACCCCATAACATTAGTGAGCCACCACCATGCTTAACAGTGGGGATGGTATTCTTTTCGCTATAGGCCTTGTTGATCCCTCTCCAAACATAGCACTTATGGTTATCACTCCAAATGACAGTGTGCCAGAAGTTGTGAGGCATGTCAAGTTGTTGTCGGGGTATTGTAATCTGGCTTTTTTTGTGGCACTGGCACAGAAAATATTTGTTCAAGGATTGTCGTATTGTGCTCCTTGAAACAACCATGCCGACTTTTTCCAGAGCAGCATGTATGTCTCCCAAGGTTACCTGTGGTTTTTCGTTGTATCCCGTTATTATGCAGGTCTTTTGACTGTTCTTTTTCTGCTCCCCATGGCACAGTATCTAACCTGCTCAGTGCATTCATGTAAGAGCGTAACACATTCATTCATATACAGACACTAATTTCAATTTAAAATGCCACAAACTTGTTTTTGATCAGGGCCCTTTGGGTGATTTCTGTTATCAGTATGATAAATAATATCATTATAGATAATGTCTTCATATGAGCTCTATCCATACTGTACATAACAGTCAGATTGTTTGCACGAACAGTCATGTTGTCAAAACAATGCTGAAATTTCACAATTTCTGCCAGGGTATGCGCACAACTCTATAAGCATAATGTAAGCAATAACAATGGAACTACTTCCTTTTTCCAGCTGACCAGCTTAGAAACGCTGTATAAACAGTATTTCTTAAAACACAACTCTTAATGTCCTTATTCAAATTGTTCCAAAAAACAACAGCAAACAGCAAAACAAGCACTGCATAGTATGGGAAAGCATTGTCTCATTAAAACATCTATTTCCGATTTTTTTAATATCATGGAATAAATGTGCTACATTTTTTGGAATCTGGTCACTGAAAAAGTAGTTATGTTTTCACTCTGCAAAATTCTACAGTGTACCTTTTAATAAACAATTATCCATTATTCTTACTAAAATAGGACATTACACAATACCCCAGATCTGTATCTCTGCCAGTATTACAATGCTTGTTTAGATTGGGCGGTATGTGTGTTGCACAATTTCCGTCTGCGTTGTTGGGGAAACAGGAAGCAATTTCATGGGATGCTGCAGAAATAGAACTTGGATCTGATTTTCACCAGCCAGGGATATTTCATTACTCCGATATTTACATTTTAGTACCTCAGGGCCGTTTCTAGCACCGGGGCTGACAAGTTCGCGTGGCAACACAAACTCTGATTATTTAGTAGTCATTTTAAATAATTGCAATAATCATTGTGAATTCATTAGAAAGCTAGTGAATTGTAACCAAATGCACTTGTATTGTGTGTAAAGAAACAATAAGAGTATGTGATAAAAGACATTTAACATGTTTTCAATAACAACGTTTCATTACAAACAGTAACAAATATGTTGTATGTTGTACACAGAATTTGATTGAATATATTGTCAGTGTCTCATGTGAAAACACGATTACATTTGAAAAACATTCACTAGAGTCTGTTTTATCCAACAATAGACACATTTTTGCAACACATGAACATAGACCCACTAACTATCTATGCACTGAATTAACAATGATTATTGTAATGAATGACAAGTGCTATTATTTTGAAAAATAAAATCTGAGTTTGTGTTGCTGGCATAATATGGTGTTTTCAGGCGAACAAGTCAACCCGGTGCTAGAAATGGCCCTGAGTACCATATGAAGCTCATCTTATACAGGAGTAAGTGTTAAGTGTCTTGCTCAAGATCACAATGACAGCTTTTTCTAGCTCGTTGGGACAGGGAGTTGAACCAGGAACTTTTCATTACTGGCCCGATGCTCTAACCAATAGGCCGCCCACTGCACCTTCCAACAGCAGGATATGAAAAAACCTTATCATGTTTTCTCTGTGTGCTAGTGAATTGTCAGCAACAATGGTGCACAACAGGATATTAAAAATCCATGTTTTGCCAATGTTTCACATATCCTGCTTCCTATATTTGCTTTCATGGATGCTTTTTACAAAATACACCGCGACACAACTTATCCACATACAAAAACGACTGTATATGCGCATGCTCTACAGTCTCCGCTATTTACCATAAAACAAACTGACAGACTGACATAGTATTTTTTTCATTCATTCCATTCTTTACGGTACTGAGGTAAAGTACAGTATGCCCAACAGAGAGTACAGAACACTGTCTAGAATAAACCCTTTTCCTTTGATCTGTGTTCCATGTATTCTACCATGGAATCCCCTGGGTTTTATGGCATTGTTGGATTTGGAATGTGTCTGATTGGCTTGGGCCAGTGGAAGTCTTGTGTTTGGAAACCTGCTGTGTGATTGTAGCTGTGATGGGCTTAGTTTAAGCATGGTCTTTGTGCTGGAGCGAGATAGCTTCGGGCTGGAATAGGACATGTTCCCCCTATAGTTGGAACCTTGGCATCCATTAGGGCCTCAGTGTTGCCGTCCTTTTGCCTCAGCTGGTCTCTGTTGTATTTCACCATCGCTGATTGTAATGTGCGCAGTGTGAGGGATTCATGAGTCCATGTGGCGTACCGCACTCTGAACAGGTCAACTGGGGATTCTATCTCACACTTTTGAATTGTTAGTTTTTTGCCCCTCATGCTAACTGGTGTAGTGAGTTTTTGTGATCCATATTTGGCTGCAACAGGAATGTACTGCATTACAGAGATACAGTATGAATGGAGTACTAAAGCTGTCATCTCTGTGGTAAATGTTTTATGGAAATGCATTGTGGCCGGAAAGACAAAAGAAGCCATTACTGTTGTGTTACCTAGGTACCGAGATAAACGGTGTCCTCCGTGGAGACATTCATCATTCAATGAGTTTATAAGGGAAATCGTCATCTAATATGTGCATAAAGACATAATACTGTATGTTGGCCTGATTTTACCTCATATTGCAACTTCATAGTCGTTTTTACTGTTCCTCTTATATGCCACTCCTAGTATATTGTGTTACACTGTCTCCTCAAATTGTATTTTAGAATTGAAATAGGCCTTTTTAGGAGTAAATATTGAATTTCTGGTATTACATTTGCTATGAAATCCCTCCAAATAATCTGCATGCAATATAACAACAAAAACAAGTATTTACATTCAAGCAATAAGCCTTAAAATAAACTGACCTATTTTTGTAGACAAAGGCATGAGGTACTACAGAATTTAGAATTATTCTTAATGGATATATGTAGGTCAATCTCTACAAATCTAGTAGTTGATATGATCACAAATCCTGTTTTGAATATCTTACTTATGATTTTTTATGTAATGTGGATTACGAATAAATGCACCCCTTATTCGAGAAAGGAATCATGTCAAATCTAAGTTTTTGGCTAGGTTTAGGGTTGTGCAAGTGTGTGTACATAAAGCTATGTTTAGGTTATGATTAGGGTTAGGATAGGGTTATGGCTAGTCTAAAGTTAAATGTTGGGTTAGTGCTGAGCTTGGGTGTGGATCTGAAACTAGACAAGTTCCTACTGTACCACAGGGTAAACACATTTTCCTCACCCACTCTGTTAAAAAGAGATTATACATTCGTCTGCTCTCTTTCTGTAAATACATACACTGCCTGGAGGTTCAAATGTATGTTCTTTTTAGCAGTATTTTCTCCCTTGAAGTCTATGATTCAACTTATCTTGACTGCAGGTGCAATTGGTAATCAATCAGTTATGGCAAAAATGGATGTGCCAAAAATAAATTATCATACAGAAATGTTCTAATACCATATTAAGTGAATCATCTGAAATACACATGAAATAGAAACTTGGCAAAGTATATATACATTTAAATCAATCATGCATTACAATACATACAGTAGAGATGTTATGTGGCCAATTTCATATAATAAAAGGCATTCAAAATTCACGTTTTAAAAGTAGATGGGTTGTTGTTGTGTGCATTTTATATAATGGATGTTGCAGTCCTGATTTATTATTCAGTCAAAAGGTGAATGGCTATGTCATTTTAAAAGAGAGACTTGTGTTGGGAAAGGGAGCAAAGAGTGTCTGCTAGCTTTGTGGGTATGCATGGGGGAGGTTTAACTGGCTGCAGGTAGAGCGCCTGGCTTGGGTGCTGTCTTGATACTGGCTACAGGGAGGGCTTATAGGGCTTGGCACAGACTTATCTCCCCAAGACAGAGTGCTGATGTTGGGGAGGGCCAGGACACACAGGGTGGCAGGGAGCCTTGGGCCCATATCTGAAAGGTTACTGGATCGAATCCCTGAACTGAAATAGTGAAAAAGGTATTGTAACATGTCCTTGAGCAGAGGTGTTAAGATTAATTCTTCCAAAGTAGCCGATCTACCATCTCGGACCCCACTCAACAAGGGTGTCTGAAAGAAAATGGAAAATGAAATATAATATACACTGTGTGCACAATTTTTAGGTAAGTTGTATTCTTGAGGATTAATTTAATTACTGAACAACTACACTGCTCTCGGTCAGTTCAAATTGTAAATAAACCAGGAAACCTGGATATTTAAGAAAGTAAAAGTGAGGTCTTGACATTCTTTGGAGAATATCTATGAGTGCACAATTGTTGGGCAACTATTAGTGTGCAGAATGATTATGCAACTAAATGAATAATTAAAAGTTTCCCATCTCACTTGTTGATTTTCATCAGTTAAATTGAGAATAATAAACAAACAACTCAACATTTACAAATAAACATTTTTTACATTTCAAAACAAATCAGTGACCAATATAGCCACCCTTCTTTTCAACTACAGTCATAAGTCTTCCATTGATGGAGTCTGTCAGTTTCTGGATCTGTTGACTATAAACTTTTTGTGCAGCAGCAACCACAGCCTCCAAGACACTGTTCAGTGAGGTGTACTGTTTTCCTTCCATTTTAGAAGGGAACACAAGTTCCCAATAGGGTTTAGGTCAGGTGAGAAAGGGGCCCATGTCATTATTCTTTCATCTCTAAGGCCTTTACTGGATAGCCACGCAGTGATGGAGCATTGATCTGCATAAAAATGATGGTCTTCTTGAAAGATGCAGACATTTTCCTGTACCACTGCTTAAAGAAAGTGTAATCTAAAAATTGGCAGTAGTTTTGGGAGTTGAGTTTGAGTACATCTCCAACCCGAAAAAGGTTCAACTAGCTAATCTTTAATAATACCAGCCCATACCAGTACCCCACCTCCACCTTGCTGGCGTTCGAGTCGAAGCAGCGCTCTATGCCTGTTAGTGATCCAGCTACAGGCCCATCCGTCTGGGTCGTCAAGAGTCACTCTCAACTCATCTGTCCATAAAACCTTTGAAAAATCTTTCTTCTGATATTTCTTGGCCCAGTCTTGATGTTTTTTCAACATATTCCATGCACAATTCAACAAATAGCCGGGGGAAAAAAGTTCAACAAACCATCTTTTATGAAAATGATATCTGATATTTATTAAAAATAAATAATGGAGACTTGTCTTCTAGCCGGCTGTTTTTAATTCCTGCACTGTCACTGAACGTAAAATAGTGTGTGTCTGTTTGTTAGTTTGTTTCATTCAATTTATGGTAAACATTCAGAGCATAACACAAGCCCTTGCTGGCTCAAGCCATCTCCACTTGATATATCATAGGTACAAACCACACAGCAAAATCACCAGTGTTAAATCAACTCTGAGAGTGTTAAAGTAACACTCCCAGTGTTAATATAGAACACTGAGTGTTATTTTAGCACTCTCAGAGTTGATTTAACACTGGTGATTTTGCTGTGCATGAATTTGATCCTTCACTGGAACAACAATTTCTGGATCTGATTCACCTTGTGTAGAAAACACAATAGATAACAATTCATTTCAATATTTTCTCTCCATGTGAACTCACATCACTTCCTGTGTGAAAGGATGGAAACATAATCCGTTCTCACTGCTCAAAAGCATACTGGCCATTCAAAAAATATGAGAGCTGTGAAATATGTGTAAGACTATGAGAAATGCAAAAAGCGTTGTCTCTCATCACACGCAAGTGAAGTTTATGAGTTTTATCAAGAGAAGGAGAATGTTACCCTCAGCCTGCGCTCTGTTTTTAGCTTTTCAATTCTTCCAAGCACTGAACTGTAAAGGCTCCTGTCAAAAGCAGATATAAATACTAGCCCTGTTTCTACGTTACTCAGCCTTCTCCTCTGGGACACTGTGAACATATCAATTATATGGATTAGCAGAGTTACTTTTTCTCCCTTTTCATATCCCCCCTCCCTGCCGGTTCTTCATTCTCCCTGTCTCCCTTCCACCTCCTCCCCTCTCTATCTCCACCCCCCATCACTCCCTCTGTATTCTTCTGCTATGTTTATCTCAGGGTAGCAGCACCCTACATTACCTATGAGGCTTGCTTCCAGTGGTGGCACAGAGTTTGTGCTCCCTACACGGTTTCATCTTTTCGTCGTTGCTGTTACGACTGTATTTAGCACAAAAACAGCCAGTTAGGCTCAGATTTTCCACTTGAATGTGGTTTAGTTATACTTTTAAACTCAGTCCGCTACACTCAAAGAGTCAAGAAAGTTTTTTTTTCATTGCATGCATATAGTATCTGTAGGAAAATTGTTGAAGGCAAATTTGCCCCTGTGCAAAAGCATGGTGCATACAGGCATGGCTTAAGAAGTTTGGTGTGGAGAAACTCAAGTGGCCTGCACAGAGCCCTGACCTCAACTTCAATTAACACTTTTGGGATGAATCGGAAAGGCCATTGTGGGCCTTCTTCTACAACATTAGTGCCTGACATCACAAATGCTTATTTTGGCAAAATCTTGTAAAAAGCATTTCCAGAGGAGTGGCAGCTGTTTTAGCCACAGGGCAATGGTTTAGGATTGGGATATCCACATGGGTGTGATGGGAAGGTGTTCACATAATTTTGGCTATATTGCGTATGACTGACCTAGAAATGCCTGGGACAAACCTGTCCCTCTAGCATGACGTACTGATGAATGTCCGAGCTAGTAGGTGGTTGGGCAGCATTCTAATTTTCAAATAATAAATAATAAGTGGAATAAGTAAAAATGGATACCTACTTTCCAGGAACAAACCAGGAATATACATTGTGATTATGTTTTATTTTCCCTGTGTGAGGAAGACAGAAAATGCTATTACTCCAAAAGCATTGATAATGGAGACAATACTTGTCATGGGGCATTACAGTGTATATTCTGCTATAATTACATTGCAGTACAAATAATACATGAGAGATGTTACTTCACACTTTTATCTGTGGAGCAATATAGATGCAATTTATGTGATAAAGAGCCTATTTTGTCAAATATAAAATGTTAGTTTACCTGTTAATTACTCGTGGTAATGTTCCAGTCTTCTGTTCTGGATCAGGATGTATTCTAATAATTTACATGTAAGTAGATTTTTCCTAATCATGGTGGCAATGAAAATCAATATTCACTCATACTCTCCACAGGTAAAGTTACTGATGGCTGTCAGAAGTCAGTTAAATGAGCGATAGCCTCTACAAGCAGGTTCCAGGTCCAGCAACACGTACCCAAATCAAGAAGGTAGACTCACCCTACTCGTATAACATACCTGTTTTTACCTAAACATTTCAGGAAAGGTCAGAACTTAGTTATTTTCCCATATACATTTAACAGTGAGCGGGTATGTGTATTTATGTGTGTGTATCTCACATAGCTGCTGTTTTCCATAGCAATCAATTCACCATTTTCAGCACCAATGACTTGGACAGGGATCATATTGTTCTGGAGAAAGCGATTAACTCTCGTAGAACTTGCTGTCTGTTTCTTTGTTTTTGAAAATCTAAAAATAACCTGGGTGCCCCAAGGGTGGGGGGGTGTGTGTGTGGTTAAAGTGCCGCCTATCCAGTAAAGAGCCTGCAGGTTATATACCCCAGTGCCAATGCAATACAGTTTTTACTTCAATGGCAATCAGGTATGGGCTACATTCATGACAAGGTCAATGCCAGAATATATCAAATAAGATATAAGTGTATTCTAAAAAATAAGTGAGATATTTTTTTGAAGAAAATTTGTATTTACTTAATTACTCATTCTTCACAGAGCCATCTCTTTTGACTTTTCAGGGTCAGAAATAGAAGGCAGTGTATTGTTCCCAAGTCACGACAGTTTTAAATAAACATAATGTACCTTCAGATGTACAGGACTGTGCAAAGGTTTTAGGCAGGTATGAAAAAATAATATAAAGTAAAAATGCTTTAAAAAATAGACATGTTTATAGTTGATATTCATCAATTAACAAAATGCAGAGTGAACTGAGGAAAAGCTAAATCAATATTTAGTGGGACCACCCTTTACCTTTGGAACAGCATAAATTCTTCTAGGTACACTTGCACATAGTTTTTGAAGGAACTTGGAAGGTAGGTTGGCCCAAACAGCTTGGAGAACTCTGTGTTAAGCAGCGACAGTGGCTTCTCTCTCATGTAATCCTAGACAGATTCGATGATGTTGAGATCAGGGCTCTGAGGGGGCCTTACATTCACTTCCAGAACTCTATGGTCTTTTTACACTAAAGATAGGTTTAGTTCTTAAAGGAACACTGCAGATTTCTTAAACAGCTCAGAATTCTTGTGCCAGTCATGTTTCCAACAGGACAGTCACTAAACACACCTTCTCAGCATGTTCGGTAATTACCAACTCACCACCGAAAGTGTCCAGAAATTTATACCGTGACTTCACGTAACATTTTTGAAACGACAGCTAAATTCGTCTTTCGGTTGACTTTCTGATATTTATTTGTACCGTTTTATTCTCCAATTGACTCAATTCAATCTGATTGACTCAATACAAAACTAACAGTTTGTAGTTTCGAAAATGTTGTGGTGACGACACTGTATACATTTCCGTACACTTACAGTGGCCGAGATGGGAATTACCAAACGCGCTGAGAAAATGTTTTTAGTGACTGTCGTGTTGGAAACATGCACAACGGCACAACGATTTTGTTCTGTTTAGGGGTCTGGAGTGTTCCTTTGATGACCACTATATTTTTGGGGTCGTTGTCATGCTGCAGAATATATTTGGGGCCAGGGCCGTGCACAGACCTTTTGAGGGGCACGTGTCGAAACTGGATAAAGGGCACCCCACTCCTTTATATATATATATATATATGTATAAATATATACACTCACAAACAGCCATAATAATAATAATAATATTATAGATAATGTAGATATACAGGGTTTCAGGGCATCTTTCAACCTAATTATAACACCAACCTTCTGTGTGCCATATGCTTGAAGACGTTTATGACTGTGATCAACTGGTCTCTTATTCACTACACTTTCCCCAAAATAAGACGTTTATGACTGTGATCCACTGGTCTCTTATTCACTACAGTTTTCCTAAAATAAGATGTTTATGACTGATCCCCTGGTCTCTTATTCACTACACTTTCCATAAAATAGGCCAGCAATGAAAAAAATATATATAGTGTGAAAAGTACAGTTGCAGTGAAAAGCATATTAGAATGATTTCTGAATGATCACGTGACACTGAAGAATACTTAACTGGAGCAATAATGCTGAAAATTCAGCTTTGATCACAGAAATAAATTACATTTTAAAATATATTCAAATAGAAAACAGTTATTTTAAATTGTAAAAATATTTCACCATAATATCGTTTTTGCTGTTGGATCAAAAAAATAATTACATTCTTCATGATAAAATGTAAAGATTTCATAGTGATCTGATTCTGTAATGTGTTTTTACTACTACAACATTACTGTACAACATTTATACATGTGAAGACGAGCCGAGAGTACAGAATATTATACTGTAAATAGAAAATTTGCTAGACTAGATATATAATATGTGCATATTAACATCCTTTAATTATCCATTATTTAATATTATTACCATAACATGATTAAATGTTAATAAATTAAGCGTATCAGCCATCACAAATCAAAAAAGAAATATGTTTCGAATGTTATGTTGTTGTATTACTTTTTTACAAATGTCAAACTAAAATGCAGTTACGGGTTTTAGACCAGCAAATGTGTGCAAATGTGTATTTAAAACGGCACCGGCGGCATCACATTACATTTTAATCAACAGGTTACAAACTAGTTTGTTGTAGCTATATGGGTGCCTAGTTTTTCCTGTTGTAAAATACATTTGGCCAAAATCGCAATTTACAAAAGATGAAATGTGTATGCACAGGCTATTTAAGTGTAGGC
>JACXGM010040116.1:0-10404 GCA_016801145.1 Umbra pygmaea
AACTGCCTCTACCTCCCTACTTAGAAAGCTAGACGTAGTCTATAATAGTGCCATCCGATTTGTTACCAATGCCCCATTTAACACCCACCACTGTGACCTATATGGACTAGTGGGCTGGCCCTCATTACACACTCGGCGCCTGACCCACTGGTATCACCTTATTTACAAAACAATCCTAAGGAAGACCCCTCCTTACCTGAACTCACTCCTCACCATTGCCTCACCCTCCCGTAATCTGCGCTCATCCAGGTACATCTCCCTGATCAATCCTAAAGCCCACACCTCTTTTGCCCGAAATGCATTCCAGTTCGCCGCAGCTAACGATTGGAACGAGCTACAAGACTCTAAAACTCATGACCACTGTCCCCCTAACTTCCTTTAAATCTCTATTATCAGAGCTTCTGTCTGACCATTGCACCTGCTGACCCCCCCCCCCCCCATGTGCACTACCTTTCCCTATTCTGATCCATTACTGTGGGACTCTGCCAAATAAGCACCTGTGTTTATACTGATTTGAACAGTATTTATTTTAAATATATTATTTCTCAACTGTTATTTGCACTGCCACCATTTGCACAGTAAATTTTCATACTAATGTTAACTTATTACATTATATTTGCCTGCCATGTACACTAATTCGATCTACCTCTAAACCTAAGATTTCTTGCACTAATTGTACATGTACATACATCTACCTCGTTCAATTTCGATTGTATTTCAACTGTATTTTTTTATCTTTCGTCTATATTGTACCCTTTGTGTAATACTTGTGTATTTGTATTTATGTGTAACTCTGTCTGTACTTGCACCTTTTTGCCTTATCTTGGCCAGGTCGCCGTTTTAAATTAGAAATTGTTCTCACCGTGCCCACCTGTTTAAATAAAGGTTAAATAAAATAAAAATAAAGTACATGTGTTACACATTGGCCAATGATGAAACACTGTGCAGTCAGCACGTCCATTCAATAGTTAAAACACACACGACATTAGCAACACCCCCGCACACACAGTAAAACACTTAACCTGTAACTGAACACCAATCAGTCACTATATATATTTCAGGTATGAGCACCTGTCATGAGACAATCATGAATATGGAGGCTGAAGGACCAAGGGGAAGGAGAAGATGAGGAAGAGACGGGAAGAGGGAGAGGAGAACGAGGAAGAGACGGGGGAAGAGGGAGAGGAGATAGAGGAAGAGACTCTGGTAAAAACCAGACATCGGGACTGAAACATCATCGGCCAAAGGGCCATCAAGAACGCCGCCGGGCAGTGCTGGGGCAACATCGCCATGTGTGCCGCCATTAGTGGTCAGGGGGTCCTCCATCACCATGCCACCCTGGGTTCCTACAACACTGCACACATACTGATATTTCTGCATGCACTACATGCCGCAGTCACATAGGAACAACAAGGGCAGCCCATGTTCGATGTCATCTGGGATAATGTCAGTTTCCACCGGGCTGCTTTGGTCCGGGACTGGTTCGCCAACCACGACTATTTCATGGTGCTATACCTGCCCCCTTATTCCCCGTTCCTCAACCTGATAAAGTAATTATTTTCGGCATGGCAGTGGAAGGTCTATGACCGCTTACCACATGGACGCGTGCCGCTCCTGCGAGCAATGGAGGAGGCATGCGGAGACATCGAGGTGGGGTCGATCCACGGGTGGATACGCCAATCCCGGCGACATTGCCTGTGATGTGGACGAGGTGATGTGGCCTGACTTCAATTGATGGCGTAATCTCTGACTTGTAATTGGAGTTTATGTGCTACCTGTATACAATGAATCACTGAGGCTTGGTTGCGGGAATAAAAACGGTTAAAAACTACAAATGACAGAAGTGTCTTGAGTAAAGTTGACCCGTGTGTTGTGTCTGTTTGACTGTTTATTGATCATGTTCATGTGTGTTTCCTATCGATCTGAAGAGGGCCTTTTGAAGTCAGAGTGTTAAGTTTTGATTGCAGAGTGGCAGTTTTGACATGGCAGTTAAATGTTAATCTCAAAGTGTTGTATAAAGGATTCTTGTGTGTTGAGTTTTGACACGATGAGCCAAATTTTGCATTTTGTGTGTTAGCAATTGGAAAAAACTGTAATATGCAAAACAACACCGGACCAAAAAATTTGAATATTTCAATTCAAATTATTATATAAAATACTGTCAACAAACAGAAATCTATACAAGTGGGGAATTCAATCTTCCCAACTCTGCAGATTTTGCACTGAAGGAGCCGAATCTATAGATCATCTTTTTTGGTACTGTCCATGTGTAGCCGGTTTTTGGTCACAGGTAAAAGAATGGATGAATAAATGCAATATTTATCTTGAATTAACGTTACAAAAAAAATAGCAATACTTGGAGACTTAAAATGTAATAGTCAGAGAATTAATAATATGATAATTATTTTAGCAAAAATATATATCTTTAATTCCAAATTGGTGGAGTCATTGACAATAGAAAGGTTTCATAATTTTGTGAAGCATCACAGTACAGTAGAAATATACATGGCAAATAGAAATCCAAAATGGCTTTGGCTAAGCGATAGATGGACAGCATTGAATTTAAATAAAGAGTAGATCAAATAAAACCAACATCTGTAAAAGGCACAAGATTAGGAAATATTGTAAAAATAATACATTTGTTTATATTAATTGTGGTGAATGGAAAATAATGATTAAGTAAATATATAAAAGTTATAAGCTAGAGATAAATGTTAAAATGTCAAAATGTAATTGGTCTCAACTATTGGTCAGGTAAAGGTTAGGATCGGGGTAAAATCTATAAAGCAATAATATAAAAAATGATGCATATTTTAGAACAAAGACAATACCTATGTCGAATACAGAAGCTGATCCTTCCCCTTTAAAAAAAAATTATAATAACTATTTCCTCACCATAACGCACAATGACCTCTTGAAGTATTTTGGTGTAAATAACCTTGGTATGCGATAAATTGGCCCAAAACCATAGTATAAGATTTTTGCAGTTAAACGTACTGCAAAAATCCTTGATGCTTGTCCCTTTAACTACTATCAAATCTACTGTCAGACCATTGAACATGTTGACTTCACCTGCTCTTTTTGGCCGTTAATTGATTTTGCACACTCTCACCCACACAGCTGTTTTTGTATGTTTTGCCCACTCCCTTTCCCACAGCCTTGGTCATTGTGCCACCTACTCTAGTGTTATTTCTGCACTGTCACCTTGTATTCTGATAAATCTACCTCTCTATCTCAGACCCTATTTTTTAACTGATTGTTTAGTATACTGCCACGCCACTGTACTTATTAAATATCTACCTCCATATACTGACATTTGTTGCACTACCTGTACATATCCTTAATTGTTTAATCTGAAAATCAGCGCAATGTATTCCTGATATTATTATTTTTATTCTTTACTTCCTTGTCTTCCTTGTCATGTAATTCATGTGTAATTTTATGTCTTCTGCACATCAAATGAGAAACTGTTCTCAACGTGCTTACCTGGTTAAATAAAGATTGGATAAAACAATATAAATACCCATGCCACGACGCTTACGCCACCATGCTTCACTGTCTTCACAGTTTATTGTGGCTGGAATTCAGTGTTTGTGGGTTGTCTGACAAACTGTCTGCATCCCCTAGACCCAATGAGAACAATCTAGCTGTCATCAGTCTACAATATGTTGCACATTTCTCTTTAGGCCAGTCAATGTGTTCTTTTGGCAAATTATAACCTCTTCAGGATGTCATTTTTTCAACAATGGGACTTTGCTGGGGCTTCTTGCCAGTAACTTGGCTTCACATAGGTCTTCTAATTGTTACAGTACTCACAGGTAACTGGGGATCTTCATTGATCAGGCTGGAGCTGATTATTGGCTGGGTCTTTTTGATATTCTTCAATCCATTCGAATGGTGGTTTTCCATTTTCTTCCATATCTATCTGGTTTTGTTTGCCATTTTAAAGCATTCAAGATCATTTTAGCTTGCTAATTTTATGCAATTTGTATGTTTTCCTCTCCAATCAACTTTTAAGTCAGCGTACGCTATTCTTCTCAGACAACAACCGATAGCCGCCGTGCCTGAGCAGTCCCAGAAAAGTAAATGTGACGTGTGATATGTGTCCGACCAGCGCCATCTGCTGGTATTTTAATGTCATCGCGCTATGTTAAGTGCACAGCAATGGACAGTGGACACGATCACCGTTGCGTTTTTCGAAAGTTGTTTTGTATGGCGGGTGAAAAGTGCCACCTCGCGGAAGCAAAGCAAACTAACGTCGGGTCGTGTCTTTCAGATGAAACACTCAAACGTTGTACCCAGTGGCCAACCATTTTAGTAGACTTTTCAAGAAAATGGATAACGAATTCACTGGTCGTTATCCATTTTTCATTTTTCATTTTTCCGTTTTTCAATATTTGTTTTTCACTAAGGATTTTGGATAATGAACACAGTTTAGGAAGGCGTGGAACGGGGTGTGTCTTGCAAACGTGGTACATTTAGTTTCGAAGCGAAGGTCACTGTATGGCTAAAATGAAAGATGCACTAATTTTAAAGGGATACTTCACCCTACAGCTATCTGGAGGTGCTAGTAGCTCCCCCCAGACATTTGTAGAACAGTGAGATATGTTTCACCCATGCCTGGCTAGTGTAAGAGCAAGATTTGAAATTTTGCGGGGAATTTTGACACGCTGACGTCACGGTGGAAATCCAATGGACCATGGAGATAGGAAGAATGAATACAGGCGTGTATTCGGTCGCGAAAATAAGCATCCCTGTTAGACTGATCTCGCTTTCAAACCTACTCATTAAAGCCTCGGTTGTCCTTGATTTTTAAAGCCATAGCTTGTCTTTCTGTGATGTTTCGATCAGCCGTTTTAATGCTAAACAGACGAGGTGGTATGATTTTTTCAGTATGTAGAGAACTACAACGCTGACTTCCTTGTTCCAAGCCCCGCCCACCCGGCAGGTCCTCTAGATTCTGTGAAACAGTTTGTAACCAAAGTCGCTGGTAACACAATTGCTACTAAATTTGGATTTGCAGATGAGGAATTTTACAACTTGCTTTTACATTCTGAGTGACATCCAACCAACATGTTTGTGCCCGAGTACACCGAAGAACATTTACAACAAATGGAGTTTGATATCCAGCTTCAACGAGGCAGCATGTTCTACAGATAGCTAATCCAGTTGAAACGCAGTTAAATTCTAATTGCCTAAGCACTTGCTACAATGAATGGGATTGTGGAATAGCTTTACTTGTAAGGCTTAAACAAAAATGACTGACGACCGCATATGCGTCACTGAATCACTGAAGTTTTCCAGCACGCATGGAAATAGACGTACAAGAGGACAATTAACATGAGTAAGTTTATTAAACCTATTTTCTGTACCTTGATAATGGAGAACACATCGTATCTGTATGGTAATGTTATTGTACTGTATGTGTAGTGTGCCAGCTGTATTTAGTAGCTAGCTGACATTCTAAATTACTGTATCTTACTATATATAGGCTACTCTTTCAAATAAAGAAAAATGGATGGGATCACATCGCTTTTCAGCCGCTTTCGGGCTGTAGTGCCGGGTAATTCAGCACGTAGATCCCTTTCGTAATCTTCCGACCTAAAATGCTGACTGCAGACCCTAACTTTTTAAAGCCTATTGTAAAGTGTGAAAGATTACTCCTTCTTTTTGGGCTTGCTTGTAATTTTTGCAACCAGGTACAGAACACCAAACGGGCATGATGAATAGAAATTTGACTACAATTTCAAAAACAAATATGTATAACTTTCTAGCGTCAAGCTCTACTGTTGAATTGCCCATGTTCTGTTACGGTGTGTTCAAACGGGGACGGACACTAAATTCGCTTGGAATTCTGGGAGTTGTGGTAAATCAAGTTTAAACAGATACAGAAGCACCCCAGTGGATGCGAAAGGAACTGAAATATACTATCGGCTTTTCTCTGATATATTGAACAACAACAGACGTGTATATGACATAAATCATCTATGGTAACGTTTGTAAATGGTATACTATGAAACTGATTTACTGTGGAACACTCCTTTAATGAAGAAGGGCAAATCTCCAGGTATTAATGGCCTGTCTGTTAAATTTTATGTACACTTCTGGGAACTTCTTCACAACATTTAATTATGTGTCTACAGAGAATGCATCAGTCACAAGGAGATGACAGCTACAATGAAGCAAGGCATTATTTCTCTCATCCCCAAACCTGAAAAATACCCTTTATTAATTGATAATTGGCGTCCTATCCCTCTTTTAACAATAGATTATAAAATATTGGCTTTAGTTTACACAAACAAATTGAAGAAAGGGCTAGACTCTATTATAGCTGAAACCCAAACAGGTTTTATGAAAAATCGACATATTAATTGTAATATCAGACTCATCTTAGATTTGTTGGACTATGCAAATGCAGTTAAGTCTGAGGCTCTGATTTTGTTTCTAGACTTTTATAAAGCCTTCGACACAATTGAGCACAAGTTTCTTTTACCGTCCCTTAAGGTGTTTGGATTTGGCAATAAATTTGTAGAAAATATCACTATGTTTTATAGAGATATTAATAGTTTGGTTATAATTAATCTCAATACTTCTAAAAGATATCACATTAATAGAGGGGTCAGGCAGGGATGCCTAATTTCTCCCTTCTTGTTTATTTTAGTCACAGAACTACTGTCACTTAAAGTTACATCTGATAGAAAGCTTGAAGGAATCACATTATTTGGCAAGGAGTTAAAAATCTCTCAATTAGCAGATGACACTACGATTTTTTTAAAGAACAAGAATCAAATATTTAACTCTATCAACTTGATAGACCAATTCTCTAGGGCTTCTGGTTTACGATTGAATATGTCCAAATGTGTAATTTTTTCTCTGCATGGTTGTGATGATTCTGTAATTGGAAATATCCCAGTTAAGGAGTCTGTTAAGTATCTGGGTATTTTTCTAACTAGAAATCTTATAGCTAGACAACACCTAAACTTTTCAAGTAGACTTAAGAAGACAAAAAATATTTTCAAAAGCTGGCTTCAAAGGGATTTGTCTATTTTGGGCAGAGTTCTCCTCTCTAAAGCAGAGGGCCTATCTCGTTTCGTGTATCCATCTCTGTCATTATTTGTAAGTGATTCAACAGCCACTGATGTTAATAGAATTTTTCTAGATTTTATTTGGAAAAATAAATCACATAAGCTGAAGAAAAATTTACTTTCCAGTAGTAAAGCAGAAGGAGGCCTTGAAATCCTCGATTTTTTCGACACAGTGAACACATTTAAAATTAATTGGTTAAAAAGATGTCTTAAAAACCCTGAATCAATTTGGTTTTTTTTCCCTAATCATATCTTTAACAAAATTGGAGGTCTTTCTTTTATTTTAAAATGTAACTTTCTGCCAAACAAATTGACAATTAATTTATCAAAATTCCATCAGCAAGCCCTTCTAACATGGAAATTAGCTTTTGTCCACAATTTTTCACCGCACAGAACTTTCCTATGGAACAATTGTAACATACTTGTTAGGAACAAATCTGTATTTTTTCTTAAATGGTTTCAAAGAGATTTAAATCACATTCTTATTCTTTTTGATGAATCTGGTGATGTGTTATCTTATGAACAGTTTATTAATGTACACAGTTTTCCAATTCCTTTCAGATAATTTAATTCTTTAACTCGTGCAATCCCAAATGGTTTAATTCTACTCATAAAAAGTTACTTAAGTTATGGTGCACACAATATATCTCAACCCTTAGTTTCATTGGATGGAATTGAACTAACCCACATAAAGTGTAACAATAAGCATATTCGCCAAATGTTTTAGAGCAGTGGTCCTCAAACCCTTCCATGGAGGGCCTAGTGTATGCTGGTTTTTGGTCTTTCCCTTTAATTAGGACCTAGACTGCCAGGTGAGGGGAGATCCTTGCCAATTAGTGAGCTACTCCATCAGGCTTGTACAAGGTAAAAGCGAAAACCTGCATACACTAGGCCCTCCATGGAAGGGTTTGAGGACCACTGTTTTAGAGAAAGAATACCGTTGTGCAAAGGGGCAGATTTTTGTGGAGGTCTAAGATTGAGGACATAAGCTGGAGAAGGGCTTGGCTTCTACCATATAAGTACTGTGTTTCTAAGAAAGCTAAGGAAGTACACCTCAAAATTTTACATAACATATACCCTACTAATCACCTTGTTGCTAAATTCTCTGACATTGACTCTTCCTGTACATTCTGTAAACAGAATATTAAAACTATATCTCACCTTTTTTTTGAATGTGACATATCCAAAGATTTTGGTCAGATTTGGAATCTTACTTCTTTGAACCCACCAATGTTGTGTTCTCATTTAATCTTAAGGATATCATTTGTTACTATGATAACTCAGGAAATAGGGGTCTTGAGTATTTAATCAATTTCATCATTCTGTATGCCAAATTTTATGTTCACAAGCAGAAATTTTCTATTTCTGCTCCTAATTTTGTACCTTTTCTCATAGAGTTTAATTCTCTACTGAAATCAATGAGCTCGTTGAACAACAAAAAATGTACTAAAATTATGGATACTGTACAGCTTTTTTCCCTGAAACCTCTGTCTAACTGTTACTTTGTGTCTTCGTGTACCTTTTTGATTATTATTATTATTTATTTTTTAACACTTTATCCATTTATTTATTGTTTGTATTGCTTTGTATGTCTTTTATTTATTTACCCTTTTAACCTGCATAATTCTGTACATTTGATGTTCATGTGCTATTAATGGATACCTAACTCTTTGTATATTGCATTTGTCAATAAAATTAAAAAAAGTCACTGTATGGCTATAACTTCGCTCGCTAAATATAAAGAGATTGACTGGCGCTTTCTGGACAATGTTTAGTTATACGCAGCCAGTCAGGTAAGCGTAACAGCTATGTGTTTATAGCGAAAGACATGTTTGTGGTTGGGATAATTTGCTAGCGGCAGCCGCGCAGGAACCTCTTTTTGACCAGGGGTGCTGAATAAAAAAATAATGTATGTCTGACGATTTCTCCCCCCAGGAAATGTTTCGCATTTTGACAGCAAAATACGTTATTTTAGCGCAGTGTATGTGTGAGAGTGAGAAGTTTTTGAAAAGTCCTGGGCAGCCACAAATTCCACTGTTCTACAATTATGCGACAGCACTCGCCACTTCGACTCCACTGCGCACCCCATCCCCACAGAAATGGGGACATCATTATATACAAATATGTATATATGTATTATGGATTTAGGTTGCTTGCATAGCATATTATCCACAATGCACGTTGCGACCAATTGACAACGTATATGTATGAAACAAATGCATGTGTGAATCTATATAGACAATGTATATTTAATGAAACCAATGCACCACGTGAATAAATCATCTAAAATAAGTCATTCACATAGGCTAATTAACTCTACGCACTCGCACTGTCAAGTCAGGGTGACAACTAGGCAGGACGAGCCTGTTCTGAAGACTTAATTTTGAATGCATGGAAGAGAGCGCGTCTTTTTCAGGTAGACAGTGCAAATCATTTTATACCAGCAGGCCTAACAATCATACTATAAATAAACTATGGAGCCTCGATATTGAAGAAACGCTGGGTCTATTCATTGCGAAATTTGCTGAAAGTCCACTGCACAACCATGCAACATGCATGTTCACATTATTATTATTATTATTATTATGATTATTGTCCATAACAACCCCAAAACTTGCGTTCTTTCCTTGCATGTCTAATTAATGAGCAAAGTGTTCCGACTATTATTCTTACCTTCTTTTTGGCTGTGGGTGTTATTGTGCTTGTAGAAGTTTAGCTCTTGCGTCCTTACTGTTACGTTCAGCTCCCCACAAGGGGAGTGGGATGTCAACCACACCGCACAGGACACCAGAGGTTAGCAACAGAGGCGTGGGGTCGTGGGTGCGAACAAGGACACAGAGGCAGAAAGTACCGTTGCACAAAGGGGTTTTATTTTACCCACGGTAAAATATATAATTATATATGTGTATATATAATAATAATAATAATAATAATAATAATAATAATAATAATAATAATACTAATGGGAAAAGGGGCTGGACAGGAACCAAAGAAAATAAATCATATATAAGGCTGCACCCCTAACTAGAGGTCGGCTAATTAATCGGATTGGCCGATTAATTATGGCCGATTATGAGTTTTCAAAATAATTATTAATCGGCATTTTTGCTCGCCGATTAAGGCCGATACTTTTTTTGGTGAGAAACCACTTCCTCTAGTGTTACAATTCCATAGCAAATCACGTGAAAACTGTGTGCAGCCAGCCAGCGCATCTGTCGTGAGCTAGTCTGGAGGAAATTGTCATTGCAGAGAAGCCATGGTAAGTTTGTAGTTAGCATGAAAGGAGATCAATTAAAATCAGTCGCATATAATCACTTGT
>JACXGM010040117.1:0-10400 GCA_016801145.1 Umbra pygmaea
TGTACATACTGTAGGTAGGGCTCATGTATGTACATACTGTAGGTAGGGCTCATGTCTGTACATACTGTAGGTAGGGAATCGGTGCATCCCTAATAGAATATCAATCTACAAACAAGAATTCCAAGAAAACTAGAACACATCTTTAAGATATCTGGGTAAACCACTTCTCCAAATGTTTCAACTGTATACAATAAAATAAGACACGACACTTTAACATCAATGACTTGTCAAGGGTAATAGAAAAGTATCCAAACAGTTGCTAGTCTGAAACCCCCTAATAGACTTGGGTAGGAACTGTTTGTAGCTTATCTAGTGCTTCTGTCCCTAACCAGGGAGGCCTATTCTAACACATTAGACTTCTGTACAAATTCTGTCAGAATATTTGCAGCTCTCAGTTGAGTTTCAGGGCCCTATCTTGCTTCTGGCGCAACACAGCGCAAAGCCCAAACGCAAGTGTCTTTGCTAGTTTAAGAACGATGTAGTTGTCAATTTCCCATCCAGCGCCCGCGTCGTTTTAAATAGCAAGTGCACCTGGGCCCATATTTGCGCCCATCTGCACACCTCTGTCCATGAACAAAGAACTACACTGGCGGGCTTGCTATCGCCCACAAACTGACCTGGAGACAGACATGTACTTCCTAAGTTCCTAACAAAGGTATTACCAACAAAGGTATTACCACAGTAGAAATGTTTCCCTCAAATCATGCTGACCCAAAAAGAGTTTGAAATCAAATCCAACATTGATAGACTCCCCCTATCTGTTAGGCCTAAATGTGTAAACACAGCTGCATGACTTGTGATCCTTTGCCATGAAAAAAGGGAAACCAGTGGACAAACAAACAGCAATTGTTAACATAACTCATAGTTTTCTATTTATTTCCCCTTGTCATTGAAGAAGCTTTAGAAATAGTGTGAGAAAAGGAAAGACAGAGATACTGTAGAGATACCTATATAGCCAATACTATGTAGACACCTGACCATCACACCTGTATGAGCTTGTTGGACATCATATTCTAAAACCATGGGCATTAATATGGCGTTGCCCCTGTGACAGATGGGTGTGGCTGAAACACTTGAACTCAATAATATGTATGTGTGTCCACATTGGCCATATAGTGAAAATGAACAAGTCAGTGTCTGATGTGATAGAGAGAAATGAACAGATCCGAGATTCTAATGGGAAAGCCAAATGTGCCTCCACTGTCTCATAACGCTATGGAGAACATAGAGTGTGTTGGGAGTGACAGTTTGATCGTGGCAGCCAGAGGGAACACTGGGGAAAGGGGGTAGGGTCATCTGATGGAAAAGATGAGAATTTCAAATGACTTCAGAATTCCTGAGTTTTGAATGCGTACTCAAGGCCTGAAAGATGTGTTGGCATGTGGGTGTTTGTGTTGTGTATGACTGTACAGAATGCTGTTATTTTGCTACAGAATTAGTGAACATTTCTTTTTTCAGGACAGGTCAGCTTACTGACAACAAAGTATTTGACCCTTGACCCAAGGCTAACACAAGACCTACTCAGATTTCTGAAACACAAGCCCACAGACCTACAGCCTACCTGTTGTTCTAATCAGGAACAGGTCCAACTCTGGAACTGTTCAGTCAGGGCAGTTAACAAAAAACTGGGCAGAGACAGTAACATTTTAGGTAAAATGTCCTTGTTTCAAAACACAAAAATCACCCTAATCTTTTATTATGGCAAGGATGCATGACCTTCTGGGAACATATTGTCTTAGCTACCTCAGGTAGGCACATGTGATGTTAGAATTCAATGTTTCCTCTGCATGTGCATGTACCGGTATATTCCACAGCTCTGTTTAAAGCTATCATTGCTGCTACATCTGAGGAGAACTCTGATGTTTGAAAAGGGCAGCATAAAAACTAGGTGAAGAGCCTTTAGAAAGCTGGTCTGACTCAATTTGGACGTGGGGCGTCAGTTAGTAGTCAGCATGTCTCAAGTCTGTACCTGGTACCTCCCTGCCCTCATTGCACCGTCCTCTGTCAGTCCAGCAGAGGTCGTATCTTAGTTTGCAGAGCTAGAAATTGTGAAATGGTAGCAGAAGACACAAGGTGGTTAGAAGGTGTTGATGTTTACAAGCCCAGTCATCTGAGCCAAAATCAGCATGTTGCATGCTAGTGAAAAGCTGTAGTTGCCAGGACAGAACACAGCACTTCCAATGAACCTGGGGATTTAACTAACTTTACATCTGTCCTCACAACACTGTTGTCTGTGTAAAATAAGAGACGGACTGTGCTGGACTGACAGACGAAGGTGCAACGGTAGCAGGGCAGCTAGGTGCCAGGAACAAACTGACACTTGCTAATATATTCGAGTCCCTAAATTTGGAAGACCACATATAAAAAGTGCTGTAATTCCTAATTCCTTTAAATTACAACAGAAAGTTTAAATTTTCAGCTGATATTCCCTATTTTATTTAAATATTAATATTTATGGACCTAACTGTATAACTAACAATGCATCTGTCTTCACAACACTGCCATAACATTTCATAAAAAATACAGTGGCATTTCTCTGCTACTGTATGTAGGGCAGCACATCCCACTAGAATGATGTCACATAACTGGCAGTCACTGCATTATTCACTTGAGTTATTTAGTCATTGTGTTGTCCGTCTGAATAATGCTTTTCAGTACAGTACAAAGGAAAAACTGACAGTGTTAAGGAAGTGGATAAGACATTTTTTTGTGGGTGGGACAGAAGGAACCTTGCCAGAGTTCTGGGATGTTGCCATCCAGGCTTGGCTTTGCCGGAAACCAGACTGGATAGAATTGTCTGTTGTTTAAATAATAAACAGAACCAGTTTTGTGGAACATTGTAAATGAAGCGTGGAGCTAGACAATGGTGCTACAAATAACCAAACCCATCTATACTCAGGCTGTAGTGGCTACCTGAGCTAACGTTAATTCTTCTAGACTATATGCTCAACACAATGCAAGATAATAACTCTATTATATTCTGGTTATTTTAGAAATTAATAGGGTTTAAATGGAAAAGAGTTTGCTCTATTATCAGGCTGGTCATTGTAGTATGACAGGTGCACAATATTTGTTGAAATTACCAGTCGTTACTGCTCCTGCTATTTTGTCAATCAGGTACTGCTACTTTAAAAAATATGTCTAAACTGCTTCAACAGCACCTGAGGCTGGGAAACACTTCTCTGACCCTCTGACCATCAGCACTGTTTCCCCTCAAGGCTGCGTCCTGTCATCTGTACCCTTCTCCCTGTACACCAAACACATCCAGTCACAACTCGCTCAAGCTCCTGAAGTTTGCAGATGACACCACCCTCATTGGATTAATTTCAAATGGAGATGAGTCTGCCTACAGGTTGGAGATCAACCATCTGGTATCCTTGTGCAGCCAAAACAACCTGGAGCTCAATGCCCTACAGACAGTTTAGATGGTAGTGGACATCAGGAGAAGCCCAGCTGCCCTTCCCCCATTGCCCTGTGTGACTCCCCAGTTAACTCTGTGGAGTCCTTCCACCACCATTGCCCGGGATCTCAAGTGGGAGCTGAACATCAACACCATCAGAAAAAAGGACAACAGAGGATGTAGTTCATGTGCCACCTGACGATATTCAACCTGCCAAAGCCTATGATGGTGCACTTCTAAAACTGCCATCATAGAGTCCCTCCTGACATCTTCCATCACCATCTGGTACCCTGCAGCCTCCGCCAAAGATAGGGGCAGTCTGCAACGCATCATTCATTCTGCAGAAAGGGTAAGTGGGTGCAATCTGCTTCTGCTATAAGACCTACATGCCTCCAGATCTAGGAGGAGAGCAACAAAGTTTGTGGCCATTCCCTCCCACCCTGGAAATTGACTATTCAGAACTCTTACTTCCGGCAGAAGGTTGAGGTCTATCAAATCCCAGACCTCCTGCCACAAGAACAGTTTCTTTCCTTCAGCAGTAGGCCTCATGAACATGCCCCAGAATCCAGACTGATCTAAACAGTAAAAAGATTATATGGGCATGTTTGTCTAGAACACATTCATCGAAGGGACAAAGTATTTCATTTACATTTCCTGAAAGCACAACACTGTGCAATCAGAATAATACATTTCAAGGCAGTTTGTGCTTTTTTCCAAGTTCGACATTTTTGAATGATTTTACAAATATCACTGTTCTGATACTGATACAGATGTTTTTGTTATTGGGCCCTATTTTAACAATCTGAAACGCAAGCATCAAATGCGAAACGCAAGTGACTTTGTGGGCGGATCTTGGGCGCTGATGCTATACCGGTGGGACAAATGACTGCAAATCTAAAATGGGTAGGTCTGAAGTAGCTATATTAGTCATATGTGTGGTTTGGGCATAATGTGCAATAAACCAATGAGAGCATCATCTCACATTCCCTTTAGGAACTGGCGCGCTTGTTCCATGGCGGATTGCTATTATAACGGCGGATTGCTATTGATTTGTCTTTTTTATAAAATGTAAATAAAGAAATGTCACAAAGATATACTTTCTGATGTTTTGGGCTCATTCTCACTGAATCACAGGGTTATGAATGCATGGTGATATTTTTTGCAATGGAGTCTAAAATTAGACCGAAATTACTTTGCTTACCCCACTATAAATGATGCAACTCTTTTGTAACAAAAAAACGCTCCACTCCCATTCTGCTGCTGGGGCATTTGGGTTAAGTGGCAACTGCACATGCATTACAACATCACGTCTCCTTAAGTCCTCTAATATTTCCTCATTTATGTCATCAACACATCCATGATTTATGGAAATGTTGTGTAAAAGAATGCTGCGACTATTTGAGGACTGTACTGTAAAGTGCCTCCTGTCCTATCCAAACACCTGAAGCACATTTTCAGTATGCCGAATGTTTGTTCAATTACGCTGCATGTTTGTGTGTGTTTTTGATTAAAAAGCATTTCACGCACTGTTGCTGGTATCATAAATGGTGTCATCAGCCATGTCTTTAATAGATAGCCATTGTCCCCTTCAAAGCCACCCATCCAAGGAGGGATTCCCCTCCAAGTTGGCAGGAATGACAGAGTTTGCCAGCATAAATGAGTCGTGGCTTGAGCCAGGGTAATTCGCAACGACATGGGTGATTTTACTATTAGCATCGCAAATGACTTTTATGTTGATTGAATGGGTTCCCTTGTGGTTGATGTATATCAGTGCGAATAATTCAGCCTGAATAATTTGGGTAAATGTGTACACTAGATTTATATTTTTTCACATCTTAATGGACACCACAATGATTTCAATTGTGTGGTAATATGTTTCCTTGTAATTATGTATATGGTTTGCCTCCTCTGTTCGCTGAACCGCTACGGGAAAGCAAGTGCATTCCCAAATTTACTGATGCGCGTCTGTGGAGGGAAAAGTCCACTGGGCGTTGGGTGCAAAATAGCAATGATACATGTGTCGGGGTAAAAAGTAAATTGCGCTAAGTGCAAGATAGGCCCCATTGTATTTTAAGGTAAAAATCTAGCCAGCCAGAAGATTATGTTGGTTGCTTAATTACTATAATGTAATAATAATAATAATAATACATTTTATTTATAGGTGCCTTTCAGAGCACTCAAGGTCACCTTACAAGATAAAATGTACAATAGCTAGGCTTAAATTAAAAGTAAATGATCCATCATATAGTCTATATATTGCGTAATACAACTTATTTTACTACTATGCATATAGTATTTTACTACTATGCATATGGAATGACGCTGTCTGTATTTCCTCTTGCTATCCCCTCTGCATTTGCTCACAAGTATGTGGATATTTTTTCTTTTGATTAATTTTAAAAAGAACATTGATCTAGAGAACTGTTATTCTGTGTAGTCATGACAGTTGTATCTTCTCCCAACTGTAGGTGGTTGTTTGATGACACCACCTGCCAGGCCTATGCTACATGGGGGGTCCTGTTTGGTCTGTGCAGCATAACCAATCTCACGGTTCTCTCCAGTGTCTGTTGTCTCAAAGTCAGATTCCCTTACTATGGTGAGTCAGCATTTAATGTGATGTGAATTCACTTTTAATTTCACTGAGAGAGTAAAGTATTTTCTCACAGTTTTCCTCAATCATTTTTGGGAACAGTGATTACAATAACAAAGGTGAAATAACAATGAAATGCTTAAATACAGTATATCATTTCCATGTCCGGTTATTTTGTGGCCATTGTACCAGGATTTAGTATTTTAGAAGCTACTGTAGGACAGGATACAGAACCCAGTTTTCTTGAAATTTTTTATCAATGGTGTAAACATATTTTTTCCCTAATATACAGTGGGCATACTGGCAATGCACAAACAATACTGAAAAATATAAACAATACAATTATACATAAAAAACCAAAATACCTGTATATCATAAGTGTGCCGTTTCGGGTGGATTACTTTTTCAATATAATCATGACAAAAATCTTTCACAAATTCCATTAATAACATTTAGGTAACACAAGGTTTTAAGCAAATGATTGGCATGCTTTTGTTAGAGTAGTAAATATTTTGGGCAATTTATTGTATTCTGTTGAACTTTTTAGCATATTTTATTAAGATAAGAAGCAGAAAATTGCAATATTGATTTGCCATACATTCAGAATTGTGAGAATTGTAAGAATCACAATACAAATTGTATTGGCACAAAAGTATCGTGATAAAATCGTATCGTGAGGTCCCTTGCAATTCCCAGCCCTAATATATATATATATATATATATATATATATATATATATATATATATATATATATATATATACACCAGTTCATATACTGTAGATAGGTATACCCTGCATCATAAAAGCTTAAAAGCTCGAAAATGCTTACATTATACTGCTGTTTACATTATATTGTACATGACAGTATATTATATACATTACACTGTTCATATACTGTAGATATCCTGATCTCGTTCTGCTCACATCCTGTGCCTTAAAGGTAAAAATGTTTACATTTCCTTGATTTATGTACAAATAAGACTCACACCAACAGACCAGAAATAATTCCTTGTTTGGTAAAACTTACTTGGCACTAAATATCTTGTGATTCTTAATCACATGGATATAAAAGACAGTTAGCTTGCTAGTCACTACTTTGTAGTGTGTTTTTTAATCCTGACTTGATCACAATTTCTACCTTAACATATTGTCTGGTAAAAACATTCTGGTAACCATTCAAATATATCTATGTTATGAAGCTGTTTGTAAACTGGGCCAGCCCTGCCAGCTCAGCGCAGCCTCAGTCCTGTTGTCCCACTCTGTCTCAGAAGCCCACAGATGGACCTGGAAACAATAACCAGCACAGGAATCCATCTGGTCCAGCCTGAGGACCAGACAACACAAAAGAGCAGTGGTCTTCAACTTGGGGGTCCATAGAGCTACTGTAGTGGGGTCCTTGGGAAGAACTCCCAAAAGTATTAATTGAAATATTATTTTGTACATTACACGTAAAAACATATCTGCCTGAAAATATTTTTGGTATTGAGAGATTTAAGTTGAAACAACTTCCTGTAAATGCCAAATTATATTGTGAAAGGAGGTTAAGAGATAATTATGGTTTTGGTGAGAGATTGTGTATTTTAAAGACAAATGTAAACAAACCTTTGAATGTAATAATAAAAATAAAAAACATTTCTAAGCAAAAACAGATTGTAGTTGTGGCAAAATTGTATGTAAATAGCAACTGTTAAATAATGTATTTGATGCTCTAATACAGAGGTACAGTAGCTTTTTAGACACCCTCTGCTATTTTTTGTTATTTATATTTATTGCTAACTATTTGCATAAGAAATTGGTTGTATTCACTACTTGGTCTAACACTTTATATAGAAAAGGATGACTGCAATTTATTGTAATGCACCAAAAAAGCAGACAACTTTCCAAACCAAATTGGATCTTCTTCAGGTCATCCCATCCAGCACACCTACATATATACAGTATATACCCTATGAATCTGATTCATTCTGTCCTGCAAATGAACAGTTGGTGCAAGATTATTATCACTCCCCTTTCCCTAGAATGACTTAGGGGGGTGTACTTCAATGAAGAAAAGTTTAAAGACCTTCTAAATTATCCATGTGAAACCTATTAACCAGATAATACACCAGAGGTATCCATGTAAAGCTTATGGACCAAATAATCTTCCAGAAGTATCCATGTAAAGCCTATTAACCAGATAATCCACCAGAGGTACCATGTAAAGCCTATGGTCCAAGACAATGTCAAACTAGGCCATAAGTTTGTTGATTTCCTCGTTAATAAATTACACATATGGCCGAAAGTATTGGTAACTTTGCATTTTATATAAATAATGCACTATTCACCCTAAAAAGGCTTTAGATTAAAATACATTTTTCCATGCCTATCTTTGGTTTGCAGTGGATCAAAACAAAAAAGCTATATGAAATAATTGTGTTGTATTGATACCTACAGCAAACCATTATCTTTTAAGTGGTATCACAGGTGTCTTCTTTCACTCATTCAGCAATTCACTCATTCATTTCAGAGAAAATGTATTCCTCATCTGTGTTGTGTCCCTGTGTGTATCACACTTTAAATGAAAAAGAGATGGAAAACCATAGAGATATCTGAGCAGGTTACAAAGAAATTAATAGCCAAGCATTGTCAATGTAAAGGCTACAAGACCATTTCTAAAGAGACTGATGTTTCTGTGAGCACTGTTGCCAATATTACTAACATGTTTAAGGCCCGTGAGACTGTAGCCAACTTCCCTGAATGTGGACACATGAGGAAAATCGACCCTAAAATTAACAGAATGATTGTTCTAATGGTGGAGAATTGGGCTTCACTAGCCACCAACTGTAAACAGCTTTCTTGTTATCTTGGTTTATTTATAAAAATCCCATTATCACTTTATGTTCACAAGCATGATAAAGCTAAGCTGATCACAGTGGTAGTACACTTCACTGCAGCGTTGAGCCGTATGACCAGGAGGAATAACAAAACAACACACACAGAAACAGAGAAACAGAGAAATAAACTTCCACCATAAATGAATAAGAGAGAGAGGGTTTAAAAGGAGAGTTTCCGTTTGGAACTGTTGGTGGTTGTGTTGACCTCGAAGGAATGCTCCGCCACCAACGTATCTATCCCTGCTAAGAATCCTCCTCAAACTGGATCATGTTACTGTCCCACCATAACACATCGCTGCCATGCCAACTGAGGCCCATGCCAACTGAACCCATGGGTCTGTCACCTGTGCCACCTGCTGCCACATAGACAGCCTGCTGTCATGACAACCCAGGCAGGGCCTTATAACATCTGCCAGTGCTCTCATCCAATCACAGGAAAGCTTACAAAAAAGAGACACAAATAGGAGGAGATCTCTAGGAGGATACAGCAGGATACAGCACGGCTGAGATTCTGTATCATTGATAAAGGAATACAATAGGAAGCTCTTCTACCGATCAGAATCTCTCATCTCTGGCTGAAAAGAAAACAGTTGTCCATTATCTGAAGGACACAAAATGAGGCCAGTCTGTATCAGGGCTGTTACAACATGCAACTAAGAGGATTATTGTTTCACTATAACCCCATGCCCTATGGATTTAAAAAATATAACAATTTCAATGAAAGCATCTAAAAAGACAGAAAGCACCCCTATGTTTGTAGTCCCTACAGCTGTACAGTCAGCTGAGTTGTGTGTTTATAGAAATAGGAGCACCGTTGATGTGGGCTGAGAGTGTAACAAAAACAGAGGGGGCTCCTTTGATGTGTCTGAAAAACAGCTTGGGTTAATCCCAGTCTTTGTTCCTTTCCTGAAGGAATGAACGATGTTTACAACCACTATCTAATCTGTCCCAATTTGCCAATACAGACGGAGATAATACCAAAACGCACCTCCCAGAGTACCCCTCCACATCCAAATCCTCTTGATGGAGAAAAGCTGAGATGGGTCACACCGGGGGATGGGTGGGTGGCTAGGGGTGTAAGACGCGTTTTCTATTTCAAGATGTAAACATGTCCACAAATATTTACATTGAACATTTTAGTCATGTAGCACTCGCTCTTGTCCAGAGGGTCGTACAGTTCTAGATACGCTGAACCGAATTACAAACACAAAGCTTACTGAGAGGGACATTTCTACATTAGACATACATTTAAAGTATTCACGTTTCATATGACAAATTCACAAATGAAAAGATTAAAGAAATCATTCTTAGTGTTAAAACTCACCATCCATAGAGAGGTAACTGTGCAAATCACCAGGACACAACAGCTTCAGCCAGAGATGTACAGAATAAATAACAAATAAATACAAAACAAACAAGGAAATGTCTCACTGCCGGTTTCTCAGCCAACACTGGCATGTAGTGACCAACCAGACCAAACCAAGACATGTGTGGGCAGTGAGGCAGGGGACACCCATATGTCACAGCCCCCCCCCC
>JACXGM010040118.1:0-10403 GCA_016801145.1 Umbra pygmaea
AGCCTCTAATTTTGGAAAGTAAACGAAGTTGGTAAAAACTAGCGCTGATTACAGATGAAATGTGTTTATCAAATTTTAGAGATTGGTCTACAAGTATGCCCAGGTTCCGCACACTTGAGGAATTAAAAGCTGATAAGCTCTCAAGCTCAGGATTTGGGTGCTGAGAATTTTCATTTGGGCCAAAAACAATAACCTCAGTATAAACTCAAATACAGTGAGAATGGGTGCAGCATTTTGATGTTGACTTGTTTGTATTGCCCCCAAACATTGCACACTGTTCCAGGAGCCCTGGGGGCTTGACAATATGCATTGAATTCATCATGGTTTACATGCATTTACAGATATAAAACAACAAAACATACATACGTTCTTCCATTTTTATTTATATTTATTCTTTAAGGGGCTGCACTGAAATTTGGTGAATAAGAGGAACCATTTTATTTTGATGCACATATTTGTACATTAGCAAGAATGTAACACAATATGGATGTGAAAGCAGTTATAATTAGCCTATGTGACAGTAAAATTTGTTTTGGTTGAAATCAACAAATAATCGTGATAATTAATTGTGATCTCAATATTGATCAAAATAATTGTGATTATAATTTTGGCTGTACTCGTGCAGCCCTAGTTACAGGTATTAAAATCAACAAAATGACAAGGGTGCCAAAATGTATGCACCTGTGTATATTTGTTTGATGCATATTGCACATTTCCTGTTAATCCAATGTCAACCTCATTTCACTACCGAAATACTACTATGTCCTTCAGTTATTTGATAGATCAAAACACCTAATTATTTATAAATGAAAATTGTCAGGGGGGCCTAAACTTTTGCATACAAATGTAATTAGCCTAATACTTGATCAGGGATTATATTACTTCATTGCTCCATGTGCACTAAATATAGTTGTAGAATGATTCACCAGAACAGATTAACTATAATTTCATGTATGGAACAATGTCCACTTTTGTGACCACACACCCTCAGGTTTTAAATTATAATACATGAAATCTACATCAAAGTATTCAAAATCAAGCCAGTACAATTAATATAAAACATATATTGTCATTCTGAACTGAACCTCCTTATCAAGCACCCTCCTTACAATCCATTTCAAAACACCAACACCATCCATAAATTATGACCCTGATGTGATTCTTCCCTTCTTAACATTGTAAGTAGTCTTCTCATTTGTATATATGACAGCACGATCATTTAATATAACTGCACACCTATCTATGACGAGCACTGCTTGCATACCATTACACCCAATTTGAACAACCCATTCCAGTGGATTTTACTCATAAATGCTTTCAATAAATCTTTCGGTTGAACACAATTCCTAAGTCCTTGGTTGTCTGCGTGGTCGACAACTAAACCTTGAGTCCATCCTCCGAAACGTTTTAAGTCACCAGCCTCCACTCATATCTATAAAATATTATGTATATAATATCACATGGGAAGAGCAATATGTAAGGTATAGAACCATTTTGATTACAGCACAACACAATTTAACCTACTAATGGAAATTGTTGTACCTCAACAAATAAGGTGTTAATTAAAAATTAGGGCTGGGACTTGCCAGAACCATATGAAACGATCATGTGCTATCGCTTTCCTATGAAACGATCATGTGCTATCGCTTTCCTACATTAAATTTGCAGTAGTGCATAACTATATGAGCAAGTCGGTAAGACTACCAGACACATTTCCACAGGGACAACACATAGATTTGGGAAAGGAGAGTTGTCCTACCTGTTGTACCAGTTGAAAAGCAGCCAGTTCATACCCTCAAGCTGGTACTCCCTCAGCTGGTTGTTGTTTCGGTAGTCTTTGGACATGTCCAGCTTCTGCCACTTGTCTGGTGGGGGCCGTTCCTGCCCAGAGGAAAGAAAGCATGCACACACAAACCTTTACACAGATGGCTGGCAAGAGTTAATGAGAAAACACAAGCTTATACTATCTCACAATCTCACGAACTACACCTTAAAAATAGCTTTTCCGCAACAGAACACTCAATACAGAAGAATTTAATTTGTAATTAAATGCTTTTAAATACCTAAGTATTTTTGGTTAGGTTGGGGCAATATTATGATTAATGGTTGTCATTGATGATGATGAAGTCAACACAAAGTCGCAAGCAATGATTTAGCATGTTTAAACCTTGCAAATACCAGCTATGGTAAAGAAACACTGAAATAAATAAACTTGAAAAAGTATTTTTCTATATACAACTAAAATACCAATGCAACATTTTTGCAGAGGACATACAGTACAGTGCATCTGGAAATTACTCACAGCTCTTCAATTTTTCCACATTTTGTAATCTTACACCCTTATTCTAAAATGGATGAAGTTCATTATTCAATATTTTTACTAACAATACCCCATAATGACAATGTGAAAGGAGTGTGTTTGAAACCATAGCATATTTATTCAATAAAAAACGAAAAAAGCACATGTACATAAGTATTCACAGCCTCTGCTCAATACTTTGTTAAAGCACTTTTGGCAGCAAATACAGGCTCAAGTCTTTTTGAGTATGATGCTACAAGCTTGACACATCTATTTTTGGTCAGTTTCTCCCATTCTTCTATGCAGGACCTCTCAAGCTCCATCAGGTTGGATGGGGAGCATCGGTGCACAGCCATTTTCAGATCTCTCTAGAGGTGATCAATCGGGCTTAAGTCTGGGTTCTGGCTGGGCCACATTCACAGATTTGTCCTGTAGCCACTCCTTTGTTATCATGGCTGTGTGCTTAGGGTTGTTGTCCTGATGGAAGATGAATCTTAACCCCAGTCTGAGGTCCAGAGCGCTCTGGAGCAGGTTTTTAGCAAGGATCTCTCTCTACATTGCTGGATTCATCTTTCCCTTGATCCTGACCAGTCTCTCAGTTCCTGCCACTGAAAAACATGCCCACAGCATGATGCTGTCACCACAATGCTTTACTGTAGGGATGTGATTGGCCAGGTGATGAGCGGTGCCTGGTTTCCTCCAGACATGTCGCTTGCCATTCAGGACATAGTGTTCAATCTTTGTTTCATCAGACCAGAGAATTTTGTTTCTCATGGTCTGGGAGTCCTTCAGGTGCCTTTCGGCAAACTCCAGGTGGGCCCTCATGTTTCTTTTACTGAGGAGAGGCTTCCGCCTGGCCACTACCATACAGGCCTGATTGGTGGAGTGCTGCAGAGATGGTTGTTCTTCTGAAAGGTTCTCCTCTCTCCACAGAGAAAAGCTGGAGCCTGTTGTTGATCACCTTCCTGACTAAGGCCCCTTTCCCCTGATCGCTCAGTTTGGTAAGGTGGCCAGCTCTAGGAAGAGTACTGGTGCTTACAAACTTTTTCCATTTACAGATGATGGCGGCCACTCTGTTAATTGGGACCTCAATTCAATGCTGCAGATATTTAGTTCCCTTCCCCAGATCTGTCCCTCAAAACAATCCTGTCTTGGAGGTCTACAGACAATTCCTTGGACTTCATGGCTTGGTTTGTGCTCTGACATGCACTGTTAAATGTGAGACCTTATATAGACAGGTGTGTGCCTTTCCAAATCATGTCCAATTAACTGAATTTACCACAGGTTGACCCCAATCAGGTTGTGGAAACATCAAGGAAGATCAGTGGAAACAGGATGCACCTGAGCTCAATTCTTCACATGGCAAATGTTGTGAATACTTGTGCTTTTTTTATTTTTTATTTTTAATAAATTTGCTAAGATTTCAAACACACTATTTTCACATTGTCATCATGGGGTATTGTTTGTATTATTATGAGGGAAATAATACATCTAATCCATTTCGGTTTAAGGGTGTAACATACTTTTTTGGACGAAGAACATCCTCGTGTTAGAAATAGATAGCAAACTACGAGGAAACTGCATGCAGCCCATCTGTCGTGAGCTGCTCCTTGTCACACACTGCAGCATCTAAATCTCGAGAACTTTATGTGGCTGTAGAGAAGCCAGGGTAAGTTTCTAACTAGAATGAAACCAATATTTCAAGGGAAAAAAAACAATCAATGTTCCACATGCTTGGTAATAGGCTAGAATAGTGGGTAGATGTTAACTGCTTTCGTTCAAAGAGAATTGTTCCTATTTTCTTTTTATCAAACTAAACTTTTATCTGATCTGCTCTCTTCCAGATAGAGGCAATCAGGAAAATGTAACCAATTTTAAATTGAAACTTCTTCACAAGGGATAACTAGTTTATAGCTTCAGTATATACGTTACATATTAAAACAATGAGGGATTTATAATTTATCATCACCTTATCTTACAGAACGTCAACATTAGTGACACCAAGCAAGTGCTGGTTTAATTGATATGTCCATTCGCCTTCGCACAATCGTTGTGCACATCTAACTTGTCAAACCATATGACGCCTATTCAAGATATACACAAAATAAAAAAAATTTAACCTCCATTTTTAATTAAAAGGCATTCGTGTTACCAGTGAATATATGTCGCTAGTGTTCTCAAACATGGTTTTTCTGACGTTAATTTTAACAGCAAAACAATTAGGGATTATTTGAACTCAACTGCGCGACAGTGGCAAATAGAGAGACAAACGTTTCAGGGAATGTCTCTCCCAGGGACGTCCCATTTTATGACGGCCACAAATGATAACCATGTTACAAATGATGAACATGTTTTGTTCAAGCTTCTTCCGCATCACTCTGCCATACAGCTTCTCCTTGTGCAAAGTGTGGGCTGTTTTTGAACGCTTTCACTATCCTTCGCCTTTGCTTCTCCGATATTTTACTTGGCCTGTCACTTCTGGCCTTAACAAGAATGGACTGTGGTCTTCCAGTTCCTCACTATGTTTCTCACAGTGGAAACTGACAGCTTAAATCTCTGCGATAGCTTTTTGTAGCCTTGTTTTTACATACCTCAAGCGACTCTGTTTGTGGCATGCGTGCAGAAAAGGCTTCTTCCGCATCACTCTCCTGTACAGCTTCTCCTTGTGCAAAGTGAAACCATCTTTAGAAAGATGATCTTGTAGGTCTTTGGAGGTGGTATGTGGGCTGTTTTTGACCGTTCTCACGATCCTTCACCTTTGCCTCTCTGATATTTTACTTGGCCTGCCACTTCTGGCCTTTACAAGAACCCTGCCTGTGGTCTTTCATTTCCTCACAATGGAAACTGACAGCTTAAATCTCTGCGATAGCTTTTTTGTAGCCTTCCCTAAACCATAATGTTGAACAGTCTTTGTTTTCAGGTAATTTAAGAGTTGTTTTGAGGCCTCCATGTTGCCATTCTTCAGAAATAACTTTTTTCATGATTGGATGCACCTGTCTATGAAGTTCAGGGCTTAATGTCCTCACCAAACCAATTGTGTGTTCCAATTAATCAGTGCTAGGTAGTTACAGGTATTCAAATCAACAAAATCACAGCGTGCCCAAATTTATGCACCTGTCTAATTTCATTTTGATGCATATTGCACATTTTCTGTTAATCCAATCACATCATTTCATTACTGAAATATTACTGTGTACTTCAGTTATTTAATATATCAAAATAAGATTGCTAATCCAAACACCTAATTATTTATAGAAGAAAATCATGGAAATTGTCAGGGGTGCCTAAACTTCGTCATACGACTGTAGAGTGCTGCTTGAAAGTATGTGAAACCCTTGTGAAGGTGCAAGAATACGTGAACCCCAGGTTACATTGGTTAACTCAATTAGGTAAGTAGAATCATGTGGGTAAATAATTGAGCCAAATGCACCAATCAGTGGAGAGATATTTGAGCTCCATCAGTCCACTGTGAGGCAAATTATGTACAAATATATCCCCAAGAGCCTCATGAAAATCTATAAATCAGTTAAATGGCAACCCAAACAAAGCATCTTGTGATTTGCAGATGTTCAGTTTTGCATCTCAGGTTACATTAAATGCTTTAGCAATAAAAACACTGAATTGAAATTACATGATTGGGAGGGTTCTTTGGAATGAGCATCTGCTGTCAAAAAATTACACTTTGCCAGAGACCATTCTCTGGACAGATTAGTCAAAAATGTACCTCTTTGGACACAAAAAAATCAAGTTTGGTGGAAACCCAACACTGCCTAACAGCAAAAATAATTATCCCAACTGTCAAGCATGGTGGTGGTAATTTCAAGATCTGGGGCTGCTTTCCTCCTCTGGACCTGGACAGTTTAACATCCTTAAGCGAACCATGAATTCTGAGGTGTACCAGGAGATGTATGGCCATCAGTAAAGAAGGTATTCATGGGTGGAAATGGATCTTCCAATAAGACAATGACTAAAAGCAAATCTACCAAAGTATGGCTCAGCAGAAAGAAGACGTGTGTTTTGGATTGGCCAAGTCAATGTCCTGCCCTTAATCCAATCCAGATACTGTAGCAGCTCGTGAAGCATGCAGTACATGCCAGAAACCCATCAAACCTCAGTCAAATGGCTGAGTTCTATAGAAAGTTGTTCGAGCCTGACTATGGGCACTTCGGCTTTCCATGGACCTCCAGACCAAAGCAGCACAAATTGGCATAGTGCTGCCCAGGATTTGGAATAGATAAGCTGACTACCTAGCCACGTTCCTGAGAGCGTTGGTGAGAGTAATTATCAGGTACAAGGTCTAAAGTCTTCCGTGTTGAATGAGCAGCTTGAAAAGAAATGGCGGCTAGGCAACATGTGGATGAACCATATGTGCGCCCCGCACCATCGCCGCATCTGTCTAAGAGCTGCTGACAAGGCAGGGTCAGTGGGAATGAAGGAGAAAAATGACTAGTGGCTATAGGAGACATTTACTTTATCTACTGATGAAGTTGTGACAAACTGAAGGGGTTCACCTTTTTTTTACACATGAAATCTAAGAATAAATATGTTGAATAAACCACTTTTGTTAAATAAACACTAGAAATTGCATGCTTTTGTTTGCGTCCTTAATTTGGAAAGTCTATCAGGAATTGTGGGTTTAGATAAGCATTTTATGAGTTTATTTTTTATATTGTATACAAACATGATCCATCCCTGTAGGATTGACAAATATTCAAGGAACACTGTAGCTGACTAGCTTAGCAAGTGAGCCACTGCATTTTTCTATACAAGAAAGCAATTGTTATCAGTTGCTAAATAATGGCTTCAAGTTTTACAACCATTTTTGGGTCACCACTGCTTCTTGTTACCCCTCTACTCCATCTCTTTGTTCCACATAATTGAACCGATGTTACAAGAGAACAACAACACCAGTTGACCCCTCCAAGCACAATGCAATGTCAGAGATCACACCGTCCTACTCCACACAAGGACAGTGTCTTTCTGCTCACCACAAATTTAAATTCAGGGATTCTCCTGATCTCCTCAAACTCCCGTATCTTCACCGGATCCACATCTTCCTGGAGTTCCCACGTAGCCTCCTCATAGGACAGGGAGCACCACTTCACCAGGTAATGTGTCACCTCCTGTATACATTTACACACATACACACATGGGAAAAGCAATATAGAGTGACAGCCAGTCAATGAGTCAGTCAAACATTAATTAGACAGGCAGTGAGGTAGACACTGCCTGTCTACCTCACTGCCTGTGAGGTAGACAGGCAGCAAACAAATACAAATAACCTCACTTTTTTGCCTAAACTTACCCTAACCCTTGGGCATAGACCTATTTGTCAGGTTGGACCCGTCAGGTTCCGTATTTCAGGGAACCTTTGGTCCTCACATGTACAGGTGGATGTGAAACACAGACAAATACAGAAACACACACATGGTGGTGAGTAACTGACTGTTCCATCTCACCTCTCCAGTCTCGGTATCTGTAGTGATGGCCACCTCCAGAACTCGATCCACTTCTACGTAGTCAGGGTTAAAAAGGTCTTCATCCGGCTACATTGAAGATTAGATATTAATCATACAGCAAATGTATTTTCCTATATGAAATTATCGTATGGCTATTGTTGGACAATATTTTATATTCCTAATAAAATTTAGTGTACTTGGTTGTAAAACGTACATGTGTTTATACAATGTACACAGCAACAAATAAAAAACACTGTCCTGGCAAATATTAAATCATGACATGAGCAAAGAAAAAAAGAGTTGTGAGATGTAGGATCACCTCAACAAATATGTGTTTCATTTGGGCCTGTTTAGTCCTGAAGCGCTTGATTTTCTGGGGGATGCGAGGATCCTTCTCCAACTCCTCCATGGTTGCCCATTTACAATGCAGGTAGGAGCTGTGAGCAAAAAGACAAGGGTGCTTCAGTTTTAATATTGAATGGGAAATGGACAGAAGGTGCAAAATTATTTTATAAATAATATAAAAATATGATACTGTGTATATCAATGCTTTTCATATATTGCGCACAAAATGTATAATATCACTATTAAAAATAGCAACTAAAACTGTTATAGTGTCTAAACTTAAATTATGAAATATATTGAAATAAACATTTGCAAACCAACATTACTAAATCCATAACAGTATTCAAAATGCATTTCCGTACACACCCAAATAATGCATTTTAATTGTTTAACAATTGTATGATGAATGACAGGGAACAGGGAAACATGTAATTTAACATAACAAAAAACAGCTGTAGAAAAGGCTCCATTTGATAGGGTGGGGTTATTAAAATCTCTAGAGAGTATTCACCAAAAAAACATGTTCAAAGAAATCTGATTGTTTGAAGGCACAGAAAAGCATATCAAGACACACTTACAAATTCCTGTACTTAACATAGAATTCCTCAGAATCCTCAGGTGTTTCCTCTGGGGATGTCTGGATAAGAAAAAAGAAACAGAGCGAAGAAATAACATCATCAAATAAAGTATAAACTCTTAGCTAATCCACAGAGAGGTGTGTGTGTGAGAGGGTGTGTGCATAAAGTAGCGTGGGTGCCTGCTTTCAGATTTATACACAGAGCAGCAGATAAATGCTGCTCTGTGTCAGTGGTCCTGTATATACACACTTACCTCCTTCTTCACAGTTCGAACCGACAGAATTTTCTCTATGATGTTTGCTTCATCTTCAGGGGGCTCCTATGGAAGTGGGTGAGAGGGGATTACATTATAATGCTATGCAGTCCGGCAATACAGACAAAAACTCAGTTGTGTGCATTTATGTGACAATGACAAATTAATAAATAATTATAATAATGTGCAAGATAATCTTTTATTTTATTACCCTTTAAACTACTAATACTTTTTCTTGTAGAAATGGTCATAAATTACATAATCACCCGTATTAGAAAAGGTATGAATTTTCAAACTTCTTATTTATCTAGTGGCCTACCAGCTAGTACAATGAAAAAGAATCAACCAAATCCTGTGACAGTTTCCCCTGATTATAATTTTGTTTTAATACTGAATCTCCGACTTCATGGAAATGGATTTAGCTTTTTTGGATATAACTAAAATTTAATTCAAGAACAGTAATTTAGATGTCCCAGACATTACAATATTTTCAAACGTTTAATTTTAACAGCACAAAGTCAGCAATGTTTTGTAGGGCGTGCAATGTGAGGATTTGGGAAAGTTTTTGTGATGCAGGTTGTGAAGATTTAAAAAAATCACAGAATCCAGACTATACAGGAATTTTACAAAATGAAAAACTATTTTTATATAATTCTATTATAAGTACCACTGCATTCCTCCTACTCTAAAATGCAGGGAATCTGGAAGTGCATTGCGCTCTGTAAGCAATGTGTGTATCTAATCAAAAGAGGCTAGCTTTCATCTGCCAGCACACGCCTCGCTCTTTCTCAAACAGTGATGATGTGCTTTATCTAAACAACTCTAATTCCTCCCTGTAGGAATAAGACTGTAGGTAATGCTTGGTTTTCTAACAGCTAGTGCTTGGTTTTCTAACAGCTAATGCTTGGTTTTCTAACACCCAATGCTTGGTTTTCTAACACCTAATGCTTGGTTTTCTAACAGCTAATGCTTGGTTTTCTAACAGCTAATGCTTGGTTTTCTAACAGCTAATGCTTGGTTTTCTAACAGCTAATGCTTGGTTTTCTAACAGATGATGCATGGTTTTCTAACAGATGATGCATGGTTTTCTAACAGATGATGCATGGTTTTCTAACAGATGATGCATGGTTTTCTAACAGATGATGCATGGTTTTCTAACAGATTATGCATGGTTTTGTATCACTCACTTATCCCAAGGCATATTACAGGGACAAAATGCACACCAATCCAAGATCTTCACACGGTGCCGGAGGAAGGCCCAGGGGAACATCAAAGACTTAAGTCACCCAAAAAACAAAGGGCTAGATTTATCAAGCCGTTTGCGCCTGTTTTCAGGCGCTAATTGGTCGCAAAGACGGACGTAACCAATGCGGGCTATTTACTAACCAGGCGCACTTGGGTAAAATCGCAGATTGCGTGCCACATGAGCGACAAGAGACAAGTTGCGCTTTCAATATGCGTTCGTGGGA